>VZSC01007890.1:390908-440370 GCA_013398225.1 Steatornis caripensis
CCCCAGTTCAAATGAAGAGGCTTTTGCTCTAATGTGCTGCTTATTGCTCTAGACTTTCAGGCTATGATTCTGTCTTTCACATGTTACAAATTGGAAACAAATCATACTGGTGAAATGATAGTAGTGTAAAAGATAGGAGAGGAAAATTGGGCCTTCAAGCACCAATTAGTTACGGGAATGCAGAGTTCATTAAACTTAAAGGCCTACTTTAGCTTACCTAAACCTCTGAAGAACCTCCACATGTGATACTTGAAATTTTACTGGTGTAACTTTAATGGACTGCTACTGCTCTTTAAGCTAACTACACCTTACGTAGACTTCTCTGAGACAAGGCTGATCATAGCAGCTGACTACATTTGGAACTGTTGCAAGACTGTCTTAAATTTTCCTCAGCTTTATGGCATTGAAAACTGCTTGCAAATAGCAGAGCAGAAGGTCAACCTCTTTGGTAACCCTCTGTTTAAGTACTCTGGGCACAGAGGAGGGAGGCACACTGCTGGGGCTTTATTAAAACCCAGAGCACTTTCTCTAAAGCAGGTACCTGAATGAGCATGCTAAAATTAACAGTGCTCTGCCCACTGGTGACCCTGCTACCAATGTTACTTGCCCATAGGCTAGGTCTTTCTTTAAAACCAGGATTAAACTGGGTTTGCTTTAGAATAACTTGATAAAAGAATATTAACCAGTTAATTTCAAATTTCTGCTTTTTGAAAGTATTAGGCTGATGCTGGGCCTGAGGTAAATGAGACAAAGGTGGGCTAAATGGATTTACACCCTCTTATAGTAGTTCTAAAATCTGGCCCAGTTATCAATATGGAAAGGAAAAATGGACCAGCATCAACTTGTATAAAGCAGGTCTAGTGCCACTGGTCTCAGCAGTATTTCACCATCTTGTATCAGAGCTGTATTTGTCGTGATTGTTTCAGGTTTCTAAGAGGAATGTTACAAACACTACAGAGCTTAAAACAGTTGTTAAGAAAAAGTTAACCTTCTACTGTAATTTGAAGTAGTTCCCTTGAGTGACCAGAGTGAAGATTTAGTGCATTAACTGACCATGTCTAATAACATAAAAATGCAAGTAGTTTTACACAACCCTGATTATTTTGTTTATTCAATGTTTCTGCCAGCTAGAAAAGATTCTGGGACTCTTTTGGAAACAAGATAGAAGTCTCTTGAGTTGCGTGCTGGTAAAATAAATGTTGACTGTGAATAGTCTAAATTCCTGCCAGTGTTTATACAAGACCTTTCCAAAGGGCATTTTTATCCCTTAGAAACAGTATATAGACAATAAAACTCAAGTTAAGTAGCAGAGAGATGCTAAATAACATCAACCCTCATCAAATATCAGCACTGCTTTGCCTGAGGTGTAGAATCTAATTTTTATTTTAGGAAGAAAGGAGGTGTTTTAGAGTGTCCTCTTGGGACTTAAATGCACCAGGGACCAGCACAGAGCAGTGCTGGGGAGAATGTTGGGGAGGCCATTCCCAACTCAGGCATAAAGTCTTCGGTTATACTAGTGGGGAACTAGTGGTCTGTGCCAGTGGGCTCAGCTCTGAAAACTTCTGTCTCTTTTACAGATGGGGGAAGAGGATGATCACAGAAATGGCTCAAGGGAAAACTTGTCATGGCAGAAGGTATTTAGGAGCTGTAGGAATAGCAAAGGCCCTTCAAAGACTAGTCTCAGAGTATGAGGAGGAGAGAAGGATTACTGGAGAAGGGAGAGATGTTGTATGGAAGCATTTATGAAGAACTAGATGCAGGCTGGTCAAGCCAGGAAGACTCATTAGCTGCGACACATGGTAGGCCACCCCATCTGAAACTGTGGGACGTGCCCAAGGTGAATCTAAGCCATCCAAGAGAGTGAATGGGTGCTGTGGCTTCAGGGAACACACAGGTAGGAGAACCCACATAAAACAATCCAATGCTCTACTGATTGGTCTCTAACGCCTGTAGTCTGTTTGTTTCTGACTGGCAATCAGGGCTTAGGCTTTGAAAAAGCCTAGCTGGGTGGCCTGGCCATGGACAGAGCACACGTGCTTTACTCTGTCTGGACTTCAGCCAAGCTGTTGCCTTCTTCTCTTCAGATGAATGCAAAGTCCCTTCAAATAGTCCTTCAAGAAGTGCAACTTGCATGTGTGTGGGTGCAGGGCTTGGGCTCCTGTTATTTTTGCCAGGTGAGTTATAAGGAAAATACAGCTTAGCTGGAAAATGATGCAGATTGCGCAGCAGGAGAAGCAGATGAAATTAAGCCAGATGTAATATACTGTCAAAAGGCACTTTTGATGTACATGAAGTAGTAACCTGACCCACTGCAGTAAGGAGGTAAAAGGAGAGTGTTCAAACGGCAGAACCATCTCATTGTTCAACACCTATTTGTTACTGATTCTAGGCAAAAATACACACTCTAATCAAAAATCCACAGGCTTCCTTAGTTACCGATCTGTCAGAGCATTGTAATCCTGCTGATTCTTAAGAGCTTAGAACTTGTTTATTGAGGTAAAGAAAGGTATGTGAAAAGGCCCAAGGATGAAAAAGAGATCCCATAGATTTTTTTCCCCTTCTTAATTCCTTGACTTTGACATGAAATGACCCAGGTTTCTGCTTGCCTACACAATCACTGGTACTTCAGCAAAGCAGATATAAATTGCACCAAATTTGCACAGTGCTTGCACAGATAGTAATGGCTACACCAGGTGCAACAGCATGAAGGTAACACATTATTACTTCTTGTTCCCTGGAGGTTAATTAAAAAAAAAAAAAAGCCCACAACAGCACATAGGAAAGAGGAGTACTTCTATTCCATAGGGTCATGTTCAAAATGGCCCAAGCTTCTGCTGGCCTAGATGAAGGACATGAATTTTAACTCCTTCATACTGTATTGTAATTACACTACAAGGACTTCAACATCTGTTTCCTTTTCTCTGTGTTTCCCTCTGTATTGGATGTTACTGCAGTGCAGCTTGCAGGGAGGCCTGCTGGCATTATGTTAGTCTGTTAATTTTCTATAGAAGATCACTGGAGCATTTGTTCAGACAACAAGTTCAATCTCTCATGCTCAGTGAATACATGAACAAGCAAAGATCTTGCTTCTCTGATGTTTAATCAGCCCTCTCAAATTTCTTGGATCAGTAGTAAATAGGAAGCTCTCCCTCTAGTGAGCAGGTTTTGATATTGGTCTCCAAACGGTTAAAATACAAGGGAAAAAAATATGCTTGCATGTACCAAGACAGGAAAACCACAGAATGGAAAACTTCCACTTGACTTTGAAAGACAGGAAATGGCTGGTGTTGGAAAGGCAACAGGTAGAGGAGGAGAAAGCCAGAGGATATCTGTAGAAAACCAGCTATTCCCCAGACACTTTTCCAGCTCTGCGTTCTTTTGGGGGAAGGAGTTGCAGGCTGGCCCTACTGTTCCAGGCCCTTTATACAATTTCCAAACACCCGCCCCAGTTTCCTACTTCCTGCCTCTTCTGACATGGCTATAAATATCCTGCCTGCCTTTCATAGGTCTAGAGAAATGCACATTGCAGACTAAAGAGCAATGAGCATAGTATGAAACAGCCTTTAGACCCGCTCTTGTGAAGCGCGTGATTGCTGGGTCCTCCGCTTTAGCTTATGAAGTGTGAAGTGGCTGGGTCCCTTGCTTTAAATTTCCCTGGGAAAATGGAGGGAGTCCTTTAAGAGTGAAACTGTCTCCCTGTTTATCATACTCACCTCTGGACTAGGATACACAAGCCTGTTTCTAAGTAAACAATTTCTTCCAATAAATAATATACTACATATGGTGCAGAGCTAAAAGCTGAAAAATTTCTGGTATTTGGGAGAAGGGAGGGTGGGGAAAAGAGGTTTAAGAAGAAACAGGAGACACTAGTCAAGGGACCACACTACATAGAAAAATATAGCACTTGCAGTAACGAATACCTTAAATGCACTGGTGAAGAGGATCAGTCCAAGAGGAAATAAAACAGCAAAGTGACCCCTGGGGCACTTAAGTAGCCATCATGTACAGTACTTCAATGGACGTGAAATGCAGGGCCCTCCCTTAGCATCCCACAGGGCAAAATTCACAAACCCAGAGAAGCGTGGGAAGACGAGAGCAGCAGTTCCTGTGCAAGAGCAAAGGCTTGTGCTGGGGGCTAAGGGCAGGATGAGTTTTTAAGTCCTTTGTTTTACTTCTCTAAATATTAAGAACAGCACCTGTCCCTTTTTTCTTTTTTTTTTTTTCTTTTGTCTTTTTTTTTTCCCCCCCCAAGGGGGTTGCAGATTAAGGATTTAGTTGGTTATTTCCTGAGAGGATCAAGATAAAAAGGAGACTTCAATAAGTCTGTTTCCATCTTCTCTACAGACAGTATATTTTCAGTAGAATTAAGCAGCTGTCCTGCTTTTCCCCCACTGTGTAACAGTTTGCAGCTTTACAGAGAAGCACAGAAACAGAGGATTCCACAAGATCAGACAGAACTCCTAGGTGGCACTTTAAGAGACCCCAAATTATCACAGGAAGGTTTTAATGGAATATTACCAGTTCAGAGAGAGGCTTGACTAGACCTGGTGGCAAATAGCCAATGACCCTTATCAGTATGTTGCCTTTAACACCTTTACTTTGGAACAAGCACCCGGCAGCAGAAGCTGTGATAGTGAGTCATATGCATCATCCAGCTAGGCTGGAGTTCGATGCTGGTAAAATATACCTCCCAGAAGCCTGGTGTGGGATAATCTGACTTTCCTGTAGCCCCCTTCTGTGGCTGTCATCCTAATTCCTCTTAGAGATTGATTCAAACCCTGTAGTTTAAAGTTCCTTCCAAAACTCTTTAAAGGCATTTGTTATTTTAACTCTGTAGAGTCTATTTTTGTCATCAGTATGAACATCTAATCTACCTCCCACAAGCATTCAAAGTTGCAGCTATCTTGTGAGTTTCCCAGTGTATTCTGGTTTGCTCTTTTGCTATTTGATTGAGAGGCCAACAGGATGGGAATCATGAATTTACTCATATTTTGTTCTGAGGATTCTCCTGACACCAAGTAATTACAGGACTAGAAAGCTAGGACTAATAAATCCTTGTGTTACAGAGCCCTACATCCCTCTGTGTTGTGTGATGTAGCAGAAGCCTGCTGGCGTAGCACTGCCACTTGATCTGAAGGAGTCTTGTCCTTTCCAACAGACTGACTCTTGAAAAAACAGCAAGCGGAGTGGGAAGCAGGTCCTTACTGGCCTTTATTCCTATGCCCTGTTTAAATTGGCTGAAGAAATAGTGTAGATTGATAGAAGCAGACAGCACCTGTGTATTTGCCTGGATGGGAAACAAAGCTTTCACTAGTACCGGAAAGTTTTCAAGCCAATAGGTTCCTTCCTGTCTGTGCAAGATCTCATGTTTGTTTCTGAATGCCCTTCTCCCATACCGGTTTCCTCCAGTACTAATGGCTGTTGGAAGAGGTAGGCTAAAGGAAAGCACTGGGTCTTTCTTTCCCTCCTGTCTCAGAAACTGTTTTCCTGTTTGTCTTTTATGCAGTATGGCAGCTTGGGCCACTGACGTAAACTTTGTCCTTTGTGCTGTTCCAAGCTCACCTCTTCTGAATTTGACAACATTGCCTACACACATCCCGACTAGGCTGTGTTTTTGACAGAAGGACAGGAGAGCGAACAGAACAGGGTCCTAGGGTGATAGTTGTCTTGGCACACCTGGGGGTTCGCATTTTTGTGCGGGCTCTGTATTTGTTCATCAAGTCATCGTAAGGTCAGCACATGGCAGGGCTTCCTTCCAGCATATATTCCTCAATATATATGTGGACCAACAAGGAAAGATTGGCCAAAGCTGTTACTGAAAGATTATTGTGGTGGTGCTTTGAGGCAGCACCACCAGGTTACACTGTAGAAAAATATGGAAGAGGCAGTTTTTGTTCCAAAAAGTACCCGGAGTCCTGAATGGGAGGGAAAGAATTTAAAGGAGTTTTCCAAGAGGAGCTGCTTAGCCCACTTGGACCTCCTTCTCTGGTGAAATCCATCAGAGCTTACAGCAGCCATCTCAACTTGGGCAATTAGAACTGAAATGCTGATGCATGTTGTTTCCCTCTGAGTTTTTGACTGTATCTCTTTGTTCTGTTTCTTCCTTGTGAGAACATCTCCCCTAGAGTTGCTGCAACAGCTGTATTGTCATAAACACACTGAAATTCACTAATGTGGACAGCCAGCATACACTGGAATCGACAAGAGCTATAATAGTTAAAATAATAATAATAACAAAAATTGTTCACAGAGTATTAAATTCACAGAGTAGTATAAATTCACAGAGTATATTTTATAGTATAAATTCACAGAGCAATATCCCTTGGCAAAGACCAAGCAGTGAATGGAACTATACATTCATGAGCTAGCTACACATTTGCCTGCCAATTTAATAGCAAGAGCAAGCAGGATCTGTGTTTGTTTCACCCAGAAAAGGAAAACTACGTTTTGGTGAGATTTCACTATAGTGATTATTGTTTCAGCCCCACTTTGGTTTTAGAATGTGTTGGCAGCAAAGCTGCAGCTGACAGGACTGGGCAATGCCAGTCTGCTTTCTGTAGAAGCAGTAATGCTTTGACTATTCAAGGTTGTATTTCTTCCCTGCCCTGTTTGGAAGGTGGCAGGGAAATCCTTACTCGTCTTGGTGCATATTCATTAAAATCCCTTACCGGAAAATGTTACTGCAAACTGTGGCAATGAGAATGTAATCTGTGGCTGTTTTACATAGTTGGGGAAGTTGTTGTTTTTGTTTTTAAGCCAACTTGTGACTTTCTGAGGCTAGCACTGCTCCAAACCTTATTAATAGTAGTCCTTGTCATTTTGGAGGTTTTATCTTTTCGCTATTATTCATACGTAGTCATTCCTGGGTTTGCTAATACTCACTTGCGCTTCCTCAGCTTCCTTGCTTGTGGAAGCAGCAGTGTGCACCAATAGCTTGGTTTTGTTAACTGGGGTTCTGCTTATCCCACAGAATATTAGGAGCGGAGATGAAACTATACATTGGTAAGCCACGCCTCTGATTTTTCTTAGGGGAAAAAAGCCATATGACTATTCTTAGTTAATATTTTAAGTGTGAAATTAAGCAGTTCTAAGGGCATGAACAACTGCTATTCAGAGGGAGTGCCTTTGTGCTTTGGTCTTCTTCACAGAGCTACAACAGTTCAGTGTTCTTGACTGAAAGTGTTTCCTTGTGGTAGTGGAAAATCAGAGCCGAGCAAGGCTGCTAAAAATCCAGGTTTAGACGTGTGCCGCGTGTGTGTACATCTTGCAGTTCAGTGATGACCCTGATGACTTCTTGAACTTTTAATGACAATGCAGCTGTCTGTTCGTGGTGCTAATTAACCCAAAAGCTGATTTCTCCCTCCCCCTCGTTATCCATTCTGTGAATGAGATGTGAAAACAAGACGACGACTTTTCCCGTGCCCTTCAGGCTGTCTGAGCCTGGCAGCAGTGACCCTGCTTGAGTAGAACTGAAAGAGCTGCTGCGCAATGGCCCATACTCCTTTTTAATGGGTTATTAAAATTCCACCTTCTCCCCCTGCATCCAGTCCTGTTACAGTTTGGAGGGAAGGCACTTAGGGGAAAACAGCTGCAGGAATAACTTTCCCTCTTTTCTTTCAGAAAGGCAGAGGCAGCTGTTCAGTTCGTAAGTTTAGGGATTCCACTGTGACTTATTTAGGGCCTGATCCTTCTCCAGTTAAAATCAGTGGAAAGATTCCCACTGGGCTTAACAGGCAGCTGAAGGAAGCAGCTTCAGGAAGCAGCCTGCAATCAAACAGTACTACTTCAAGACGTTGGAAACGGCTAGAAAGGAAAAAGAGAGTAGGAAGGCATTTGTCACAGAATTGACTTGCAGACTTGCCTGCAGTTTCAAAGTACAAGCACTCAGCAAGCCAATGTTTTACTTGAGGAACAGGTTAAATTAGTGTGTTTGTGGTATCCTAAGTTTCTTTTTAAAGGTAGCTCTAGTATGTCTACGTTTATTTACAGTCTGCAATGTTGACAGACTTTTACTAGCACAGTCAATTACAGAACTGATCTCTGATACTGAATACTTGCTTTAGTTTATATACTCTTTGAGATCATAGGGGATAATGGCTTACTTTTTGAAATTATGCCAGTTCTCAGTACCTGCAGCTCCCATTGGTATGAACTTACTTGCTGCTTCTAAAAAATGAGGGGAAAAATGGAATGTACTCTTGCTTCTGTCATTAGAGTTTGTTGTTGTCACCTCTGATTTATACAGTGGAAGAGGAGTCTAGAAACTTGCTGGACAGGGTCAGTATTTCTGTTCCATAGAGAATTTTGAAATGGTGGAAATTTATTTGATCTGAAATGTGAGGGAAAATGAAGATACGAGTCTTAAGCATGGAATTTTCTAGAAAAAAGTGATTCTGATGCATCTGAATCTAATGTTTTGAAGGGTTAATCCAAAATGTCCATTTTGAATGAAGGTGTCGTTTCATATCAACATTTAGACTTCAAGTGCAGTTGAAGAGAAATGCTGATTCAGGATGAAAATAGGTCTCAGTTTTTCTGAGAAGAGTAAAAAAACAATTTTGCTGAAGTTGATGCTTTCCTTAGAAATTCATGACTTAAGTAAAACCATGTTTTCTGACACGAAAAAGCAGTTCCAGAAACACTTCTACCAGTCTTATCCCTGATGGTTTAACAGTAACAGCCTCCCCTTCTGGAAGTGCTGATTTTGATCAGGTTACACACCACCTTTCAAGCTGGGAGAGATTCCAATTCATTAGGCCTCTGGGGATTATAGTTAGCTTTTCCTGAATGCTGAGAATTCCCTTTAAAACACAAATCTACGTACCCTTTGCTTGCTCCAGTCCTTGGCAATGGGCAGTTCTCCTTGGGTTTGCTGCATTAATGGACAAACAAGTTTGTGGTTGTGCTGCTGCCACTGGACTGAGACGAGGTATTTCCCCTTGTGTTTCTATTAGTTTCCTCCCTGTCAATGTTTAAACATGCTTACACCTGTGTTCCAGGTGCAAGCTTAACTGGAGCCCTGAAAAGCTGGCTCTTGGGAGGGTGGTTCATTACTTTGCCAAAATAGTCCTGTTACAGCAATGTCTCAGGAGACCAAGACAGGCAGGAAGCAGTCAGGCTTGGTGTATACCCTGGAAATGATTACCCTTATCTGTAAACATTCAGGAGTGCAGTGTCCGGAGAACTTCTGCCTCCCAGAACAGTTAATGGGGCTTAGAGCATTCAGAAATAGCAATCACTGTGCCAGGGCGGCTGTGAAATGACTATCCAACCACATCTTGTGACCTTTTTTTTTTTTTCTAAAAAGTTCCAAGGACAACCAAGAAGTGTTACTAGAATACAGGCTTATTTCCCCCAAATCGGAACTTTATGAAAATTTTTGGTAAGAATACTTCACGAAGTTCTCAAACTCTCAAACAAAGTAGCACAGATGACTGGTAGGCTCACTTTAAGTAAATCTCTATCAGATTCTATGGTCGGACTTGAGAATTTTCATATAAAACCCACTAAGTATCGATACTGACAAGGAATAAAAAAGTATGGTTTAGTCTTGGATTTGTATAAATATCTGTTGTGCAAAAGTCAGTAATTGTGGCAGACAGGCACTGTTAACCATTCAGTGTGTTCTCTGTGCTTAGAGAAGTCTAGCTAAGAGTTGTATCTCATTAACATTTCATTGGAAGCACCAGGATGCATATGAGCATTCAAGTACTGACATACAACTTCTGGAAATCTATTCTGATTATGGCCTATTGGGCTGTTCATGAACATGAATTTTGATGAAAAGTTTGTATGAAGGAAGTTTGGGTAATAAAAGAACGAGATGCTTAAACTGTTTACCTCTCCACTGCAGTTTCTACGGAACAACTTTGGCCACTCTGTCAGCAGGACAGTTAGGGAGTTCCTGAGAAAACTGGTCGAAGAACAGAGGTAACCGGCCAGTGTCTGCCTGCCCTTTCTGCTGTCACCGCTCTGTGTCATTGCACAGGGAAACTCCTGTGTATTCAGAGCTAGAGCATGTACAGTGTGCAGTATTTGTGTTACTCATGTGAAGAGTTGTTGCTTATAGATGTTCTTAGATTTCCAGGTCTTCTCATGACCTTTTTCATGAGATGTCTCATATCACTCTCGTGTTTTTTTTTTTTTTCCCCTTACTCCCACAACAAATCAACACTGAGTTCTTCTGGCCTTCAATATCCCTTTGAAAGTCCAAAAGGAAGGATGATGTTTTGGAACACAGTTACGACAGGGCACTGCATGGGATCCTGGGAAGTTCTGGGTAGGTGGACAAATTGGTGTGAGGTCCTGCCCTTGATCTGTGGTCTGACTGGGAACTGTGGCACATGAGGCTGATTCAGGACTCAGGGAGGTTTTCCTCTTGCTTTAATAAACACTGAATCAGGATCCTTGTGCTACACCTAAGTCTTTACATGGTGCTCAGTCTCCAGCGTAAAATTCTTCTTGTAGCTAAGCTCAGCTACATAGAATTAATGACTGTGGTTACATAATAGACATTAATAAAATGGGCAATTAGTAAATTCCTGAAGCATTATGATAAACCAGAACTGTGTCATGGACACGTCCAGTGTATGTGAAGTCTGCAGAGGCTGTTGGCTTCTGAGCAATTTATAATGGCTCAAGAATGATGGACGAAGGTACTGGCTTCTCACAGGAGAAATTGTTTGAATGCAGGTTTAATTCCAGGGTCAGACAGGCCTAATACTACGTCCTATCAGGTCCAGTGCAGATAGGAACAGGCAGAGCAGCACGTATAGGCCTGACCTTGTTAAATACGTATACCTCTTTGGCGTGGACAGCTGTTTAGCCTATCAGTTTAATGCAAGTTTTCTAATGCAGGAAGGAATTTGCAGGCCCACCCAGTACCCTTGAAATCTATACATGTTCCCAAACAGTTCTTCCTCTCTAGCTCCTACGTGCAAAATTGAGTGTAAACCATGTGATCAGTGGAGTGCAGCCTCCTCACAGAATGCTGGCACCCGTCCCAGCTGGGCGAGGTGCTGAAGCAAGGAGAGTCCTCTGAAGTAAGTTGCTGAAGCAGGGCGTGTCCGGGCCTGTGGCCTTTGATACTCCCTGTTCTGAAAGGTTTACATGGACTGTCAGAGCTGCCCTATTTCTAATGTGCAGAAGAGAACTCCTTTCAGATGTTCTCTTTGGCAGGACTCCTTCCTCCTCCTCCTCCTGTTGGACCATTTGGATGTCGGCTCTCAGCATGGTTTGCATGGTGGGTTAAAGAAGACTAATAAATAGGCAGATTTGTCTCAAGGACATTCTGTTGCCTCCTTGAAAAATACAGTGATGAATTTATTACGCTTGTTAACTCCGGATATCCCACAGACGAAATCTAGCACTAAGGAGCAAAGACATGCCAGTTCTATGTATCTGGCTTTGCAGATGTTTCACTGTTACATGAAATGCGAAGTAGCACCCACCAGGCTCAGCCCTGGACATTCACTGTATACGTGGTTGATCAGAGCATTGTTCCCCCATCCCGCTTGTGAGATACGCAAGCAGTCTGTTCTGCGAATCGGATACAAAGCTGCAACACAACAACTTGCAGAAGGAATGACCATAGCCCAATAGAGCAACTTATCTAAAGATTTGCAGGCTAAGGACTTTTCTTTCTCAGCAGAACTGAAACTTCCTGGGATATTTGCAGTCAAAAAGAAAAAAATGGAGCAAAAAGGTGCATCTACACTGCCTCTTCAGCATCAAATGTCCTCGCTGTGTACCCATTTTGATGTACATGTAAAAGCAATGTTGTTTGAATACTTGCAGCAACAGACATTGCATTTGAGGACTGTATATTACCCTTGCTTAGGATCAACAGGTTCTTTAAAACACCACTTGATCCATTTTAATCACTCTAGCACTCATTCTTGCAGTTTATTATTATGATCTGTGGAAATGGAAGATCAGTGTCACTTGCAACTGTATCACTAAATCATAGGCAAATGACATGTTTTCTTCTTGCAGAGGCTGCTCCCCTAGCTGTACTTGTTTAGGCAATTCATCTCTCATCATATGCTCCAATTTGCTTTCCATGTTTCTGCTCACTTGATGGGTTGGGAAACGATCAATACCAGATGCACATTCCTTTCAGGCAGTAAATGCTCCTGCAGCAGTAAGCCATGTGCACCAGCTCATTGTTTCATTAAAATCACATATGGTTTCCATTTGCCCCTAATCGGTCTCACTTCAGCTCTGCCATATTCTCTGAGTGGAACACTTAGACCTGTGGCTCCTTCGAACAATTCCAAAGAGCTATGAGAAACCAGAGCCTTGTCTGTCTCAGCCTGGCTTCCGCTCATCCTGTACGTACTGTCTCTAGAAGTACTTGATCTGGAAGTGAGGACCGAGTTAAATCTTATTGCACAAATCTTATGTAGACCAAAAGAAAATGAAAAGGTGTTTTGAGCTGAACATTGCCTGACTAGCTTTGAGTCATATACTTGTTATTTTTATCTACTGCTGTAAGCTGGCTTTGGAGGCGCTTTTGTGTGTTGGTTTTGACAACCATCTTTCCAACACTGCTAAGCTTGGCTGAAAGCAGTTCTTTCTTTGGCAGCTGTTAGTGGCACAAAATGAGGCAAAATGCACTGTGCTGAAAACATCTCTTAGAGAGGTGCGACGTGCCTCTCTACTGCGCTCTGTTCGTGAGGCACTCCCTTCCCCTCCCTCCACTTGCATCACTGTTCCTTCCTTTACTCTGATACTTGCCCACTGCGTTTTGCCTTTAACCTGAATTCAGCTTTCAGTAACTACTTTGAAAGTATTCAGGTGGAAAGTTAAAAAAAGGCTGCCAGGGAGACGGAGAAATGGCTAGTTGGCAGGAATGACATTGGTTCCCCTTTACTTTACCAGAGGTTTCTCAAAGTTTTAGGCATGCTCATGATGTAGGCTGCAGTGTCTCTGTTTGCTTACATCTGTAGCAAACCTAGAATGTTGTGTTGATGCAAGCTGTGAGACTTAGTGCTGTGTGTAAGTCTTGTGACTCAACTAGCTATATTCTGTGCCTGTTCTAGCTAATCTCTTAGGCCTACCTGGCTTCCCTGAGTTTAGTAGGTGTAATAGCTAGTAACAACAGGCGTTTTTTTCTTTTCTTATTCCTTTAGCTTCTCTATATTTATCACAAGGTATTTCCTGAAGCTAGTCTCCCTTGGCACAAAACATACCATCTACACATGGATCTAAACGATTCTATTTGTAAATGGATATAAATGCATTTTAGATGCCTCCTTTCTTCCTATTCTTTTCAGTCTTTCCTTCAGCCTCCAAACAGACTATCTGTATATGATGGGAAAGCAAGTGAGCTAGAATCAGGAGTTAGATGCAGGGGCAGTGCTGGGCAGCTGAAGAGTCTTCAACGAAATTGCATATAGAAACCTGGATGAAATGTCTGGAAGAGAATTTTCAGTTTCTTATCTAACAAAGACCTCTCCTTTCCCTCCAGTTCTAATACATTTCAAAGGAAGCTTGGGCTTCCATAGGGTGGCATGCACCATATGGGGAGGGAGAACAATGCTTGCTATTGCTGCCATCAGAAAAATTGTATCCAGTTAATAAGCTACACATGAAATGCCAAGCACAAACCAAGTTCTGCTTGTTCTATGCAACCTTGCGTCTTTAATTTGTGGTCTTGTTGGGAGGATTAACTTTCTCCCAAGTAAAGCCCTTCTAGAGCAGTTTATACTTTTTGAAGTGATGGGAGGTCTGATGCAATCATAGTCTTGTGTGAAAGAGTTGTATCACTCCTTATTTTGCAGTGTTGGAAATCAGGAAGTTCAGCTTGTTGTGCAAAGAGACTCTCAGTGGCAAGGAAATCTGCAGGGATGGGAAAAACTGGGTTAATATTTAGCAACTGCAATTGTGATCAGTTGTTTTAGACAGAGCTTGGGCCTGGGTGAAGCCATTTAATTGCCTTCCACTTTTTTGGGTGGCCTTCAAATGGCCTTGCTATGCCACAGACAGGGCAAGTTTTTTGGATTGTAAAACAAAAGCCAAAAGTAAATATCATAGTTCTGGTTAGAAAATGGGAAGGAAAGATATCTGGGAGTCTTGCCTTCCTGTTTTTATTTAGACTTTTATTGTTAGTCAAAATATTCCAATGTGCTTGCTGAATTAAGCACAAGTCCTTTCCAATGTGATGCTTATGTGGCAACTATCTTACTGGTAGAGGTGATTGGTGTCAAGAAGGCGCTTTTTCTCAGGCAGTGTTCCTCAGAGTGCTTTGAAAAGGCAAGAGGTCAAGATTCAGACTTCCAGGAATGGGAGCTGGTTTGTTGGTGAGGGGTATGAGAGGAAGGCAGCCAGCAGTGAACCTCTTACTTCACTACCTTTTGTTTTGCTTTCTTGATGAGGTTCTCTGGTGATGCTGTGTAGCAGCACAGCTGGATTTGGCTTCTTCTAAGACAAAGCAAAATAAGTTTGCATTGCTCTTGTGGCTTTGGCTGGAGGTCATCATGGAATGAGGCAAGGGAAAGCTCCTCTATTGTATTTTTTCCATCCTTCTTGTGCTTTGCAAGAAGCCTTCAAATTCAATACTGTAATTTGTAAAAGAACTCTCTTTTGGTTATGTAGGAGGAGGTGACTTTCAGTACAGACAGATCATCAAACAGACTGGAGACTTACATCTGTTTTTTTTCCCCCTCTTTGTGAATACCCTGCTGTCATCAGCATTTCCCCCTCCGTTCTGCTTTGCTGTGGAAGTGGAGGAATGGGTGAGAGGCTGCTTTTTTGTCCCCCTTCCAAAATGGGCCTCACCCATTTACTGCTCATACAAGCCTACAGCCACCAGGCAATTTAATAGAACTTCCCAAGAGGCTGCGTATAGCTGGGCCAGACTTCCAGTCCAAAGGACACAATCCACTTGTAGTTATCGTCCTCTGTTTTTAGGGAGGCCAAGAGTGGTGGTAATAATTGCTAACAGATCAGCCAGGGGAGTGGGAAAAGGAATGCAGCTCATAGAGTGAGCAAGACAGACACATCAGTTCTTTTTAGCAGTACCAGTGCTAGAAAATCTGTGTGTAAAATGTATCCTGCCTTGACTAGGTTAGGAGACACTCCCATAAATGCCAGAATAAGCTAATACCTCCGTAGTGTGCTAGGTAAGGAGTTTTTGTGAGACAGGCTGAATGAGATGCCTGCTAAAAGCTGATAAAAAGTTCTCAGTAAATTGCTCTTGGAAGTGAGCTCTGGTATAGTCTTTGGATGAATAAAATGGCAACCATCCTCCTTGGCATGTCCCGTGTCTGGTGTTAAGACAGCATTTCTAAGTGCACTGTTCTATTGGGGGTTGTTTTTGCTGTCCAGGCCTCAGGACAGAAGGAGCCTTTCTTCAGCCTCCTGTTCATGTTGCTGCTCCCCATATATTTTATTTTGCTGCCATTTGGATGTCAAAGAATGGACTGGGAGAATAACTTGTCCCCTGGGTCTTCATAGATAAACAACATGAATCCTCCACATCCTTCACTTACTTAAATGCAGTGAGCATGCATCTCGGCCAAACCTCTCACTTAAAAATACTCATATTGCACACCAATAAAATAAAACCTTGAAACAATAATGAGAAGTGTAGCATTTGTTACTCTCCTGAGCCATTCATGATAATTGGTCACAAGGGAAATGGGTTTGGAGCAAATCCTGGTCTCTAAAGCGTGTGTGCCTCCGATTAAAATGCTGTTTATGGATGACAACTGGCCCACTTGCAAGAAAGCATCTGGTTTTCATGGTGCAGTTGGGCACGCAGCTGGGATTCATGGTGTCAGCTTGTGCATGCACCACTGCCCTCTTGGTAACGGAAGGTGACGTTTGTGATAGCGTCACCATCTAGTGTCTGGCCCCAATAGAGGACACAGGATGGATGGAACTAAGACAGTTGATGCCTTTGGTTTTCAGTTGGGGAAAAAAAGCTACCACACATGTAGTAGCTAGTGTGTGCCTGGATGAAATTACTTGGTAATTACAAGTCTTTTCTCCATGTTGTTTCCTCAGTTTGGCAAACGCTTGTCTTAATCTCACATGTCCACTGCCTTCACATCAGTCTTTGTGCGTCTACTACTTGCCTCATGAAAGGTAGCCTTCTTCTACCTCAACTGTAAAGCAAGTGTCCTCTTCTTCATATCTTAACTTTAGGCCTATTCTTCCTATGAATCCTTGAGAAAATGGCCACAGAGTAAAGGATAAAGTTAAAGAGTTAGGCACGTGTACATTTGGGCAAATAGAAGTGCGCATAGACCTTTTTCTCTCCCAGCGGAGGGCCATGAAGTTGATTAGGGGAGTGGAGCATCTCTCTTATGAGGAAAGGCTGAGAGAGCTGGGTCTGTTCAGCCTGGAAAAGAGAAGGCTGAGAGGAGATCTGATCAATGCTCACAAATATCTAAAGGTGGATGTCAAGAGGACGGGGTCAGACTCTTCTCAGTGGTGCCCAGCGACAGGACAAGGGGCAATGGGCACAAACTGGAACACAGGAAGTTCCACCTGAACATGAGGAGGAACTTCTTTACTGTGAGGGTGACAGAGCACTGGAACAGGCTGCCCAGAGAGGTTGTGGAGTCTCCTTCTCTGGAGATATTCAAAACCCGCCTGGACGCATTCCTGTGCAACCTGCTGTAGGCTAACCTGCTTTAGCAGGGGGGTTGGACTAGATGATCTCTAGAGGTCCCTTCCAACCCCTACCATTCTATGATTCTATGATTCTCCTCTGCCCATTCTGATTTGTTTGCCTGTATAAGACCTCATCCAGTGACATCTGGAAAAAAATGCAAGTGGTTTTTGTGTGTATTTGTGTGTATACGTGCAGATGCTTAGTAGATGCCAGTGAGAAGCAAACCATTAGCTACTTGCACTATACTAGTCCTGTGGCAAATCTGAGCCATCTCTCTTTTCTTCAGCACTGAGCTGTTTACATTAAAAAAAAAGACAAGGGAAAAGAGATAAATACATTAACCATTTGTAATACATTGTTAGATGTATTTCTTGAATCCTCAAGCACAGCATGTTGTTTTCATAATTTTTTTTTTTATTTTGGAATATCAACTAAATATCCGGTTTTCTTTCTCTGTTCTCTCCCTCATTTTTTAAATCGTGTTAAATGTTGAGAAGCAGCTCTTATGTTTTCTCCTCTTTGAATCATAGTATGACTGCCATGCTTATCTTATCAAGATTTATATCCTCATCTAATTTAACTTTTCATAAATAATTACAAATCACTCATGAGACCTTGCCAACTGCTCCAGTCCCACAAAGTGACCGGACCTGAAACCCCAAAGTGCTGAGAAACATTCATCTTGGAGTATTTTCATAGGCAGTACTTCAAAGGAATTGTGGTTTAAAAATATGCAGCTATTTTGGTGACTAGTTGTGTGGGATAAAGTTTCCCATCAGTAATAGCAGGACTGTAATAGAGCTTCAGGGAGAAGGAAGCAGTTCAGGGGAGCAGTCACAGCACCCTTTGCCTCATTCTGCTCTAGGAGTCCTCAGAAGTAAACAGTTTACTTTGTTAATGTAAGGTGGACTGAATTTGCAGCGGAAGTACTGTAAATTTCTGATGCTTTGCAGAGGGTGAAAAATTCCTCTGGCAAGCATGCATGACCCCTGCTCAGTTAGGAACAATGTTCTTTATCTTCTGACCAGGTGTGAAGAGCGGTCTGGCAGTGTAACTGGTGAGCAGTGGTTTGAAGCAGCAAAGACAGAAACTGGGAAACATGTAGCTGCAGATCTGTGACTTGGAGCTGTGTTCTAGGCAGGTTTGTAAGGGGCTCTCATGCGTGGAGGCTTAGGCTGATGAAGCTGGACATGCAAGAGCAACCTCTGAGCAGTCCTGTCCATCCAGCATTTCTCTTTAGTTACCCAGATGCATCTAATCCTCAGGGGCTGGAAATTTAGCCTCACAAAATACAGGGGGTAGACTTAAGTTGGAGTATCCTCTGCTCCTTGGTTAAAGGCTTGAGTTTTCCTTTGATACGGGGAAAAATGCCGCAAGGTGGGTTCTTTGTTCATTCCCACCTTTCTGATAAAGGAAGGAACTTACCAAGAAAAGTTACCATTTGGGTGATAAAGGCAACTTCTCTGAGATACAGAGGGCTTGACCCATTTACAAAAGTCTTGAAGTGACGACCCACACTAAGGGTTTTCATGGTTTTTACTAGGTGAATTTGCCAAGACAGTTTGTTCTTCTCTAACTTTAGTGGGGAACAATAATCTGAATATACAGGGATTTCTTAGTCCAGTCACAGATCCTTCCATATGCTTACAAGGGTAGCATTAGTTGAAATTGGGACGCTGCTATGTGCTAGTGTAGTTTTGCATTTTGAATCTTTGGTCCTGTGGTGAAGCTGTTGATTAGTCCATAAATCAAAGTTGGTTTCTTTCTGAAGTGTCTGTGCTACTCTAACTAGAAGCTAAAGGGCTGCCAAGCTAGCAGTGAAGTACATGAAGAAAAAGACTTTTTAGGTATTTTGTCAGCAACTGGGAATGTGCCTGTCATCTTTTATGCTAACTGTGTTCTGGTTTGGAAACTAGCCTTTTGCAATATTGCCTTTTAGTATGTTTGTTGTCATGGTCAATGACAAGGTGTATATATACAAGGTATAAGATTTCATTGTTGATTTCAAATGTGTTGGGCAAACACCAGGTTTTTCAATTTTAGTGTATCGAATATGCGATAGATGAAGATAAGAATTTTGACACCTTTTGCTGTAGACTCATTAGTGAAGTGCCCTAGAATTCACAAAGCCTTAAAGAAATAGTGTTTTCTCACTGACCCTTAGGCAGTCTGGTTTTTTTGTAGCTTCACTGGTGGTTGTGGTGGTTGGGGGCAACAAATGAAAGATCCTAGTTTTGTAAAGACATTTGCAGTCCATAAGGACATGCTTCAATGTAGCTAATAAATTTTGAAGAGGGGAGTAAATTGAAGTCTGAACAACTTGTTAAATAGCAGAATCAATAAAAATGTACTGGCTTTTACTGGCATTGGATAATAGAAGTCTAAAAAAAAAAAAGGAGGTTTGACACACAATTAAGGTTTTTTTGGTCTTTTGAATCAAAGCCAGCAGGGCTGTCTTACCTAGTTTAAAATTTATTTGACAGGTCTGGCAGAAGCACAGGATATAAATCAGAACGGAGTTTGTCTCCATTTCACGGCATCCTCATGGAAGAAATTCCAGGAACTGGTGTGAATAACCAGACCTGTCTCTTCCTTTAAATCTGTTCTTCGGATTATTCAGGAAGCTGGGACAAGCTTTTTGACTCATGAATTTGGTCTAGGTAGTGAACAAAAATTTAGCCTCCTCTTTTTCCCATTTCTTCCAGTGGGCTTCTACAGTTGTTTGAAATCTAAATGAGCTAAGAAGCAACAAGGTGCTTGTGTGGCAAAATGGATCCCTGAACTTTGTTGCTGCTTTTAGATAATGCTGTCATGCAAATAAAAGCTCGTTGAGTTTTCCTGCTTGCAAAGGAGTGCCTTTATGTCTTTGTCTCCCTTCCATGCCTTCCTGGTTTTTAATGAATTGTTTTCTGTGATGCATTAATATGATACATTCAGCAAAACACAGATGAAATCTGCAAAAGATTGTTGTGAAAGCAGTACCTCTGTCTTGTGCAGGGAGTTAAGATCAGGACCTTCATAGGCTCAGAGAAAATGATGCGTGTGCTGTATGTTAGTTGCTGGATTTCAGTAGTCTGGAACTGCTGGGCCATATATTCAGCAGAGGTGCGTTGTTTGCAGTCGTGTATCAATATAAGCTTTATACAAAAGCATCTGATATCTTCTCTTCCACATTTGCATTTGATACCTCCTCTTCCGCTGTTGCATTCTTTGGATTATTCTGCTGGAATAATTTTCATAGCCCTTATAAAGAGAAGCTTGATGAATAACACTTTAGGTAAGATTTGCATGATTATGTTGTAGTTTTGATGTTTCTCTTGATTGATGGAATTTTGAGTTCCTCATTTTATTTTTTTGTCCTGTTGTTTGTATGAGTGGCATTTGGGGTACAGGGTTTTCTAGCAGTGATCCTTTTTCTTCCCAGGATTGGTCTTCTCCAATCTCATTTTCTGCAGCCCTTGTAAAATGAAGCCACTTCTGTGCTTGTATAATGCAATGTGATTGTGCTGGGGGAGTGGACTTTAGCTGAATAATACCTGCCCTGTCACTAAGCTCTGCTCCTCTACTGAGATGAGCTGGTGATTGCAGAACTTTTTCAAAGCAGATTGATGGAACAGTAGGGTTTTTTTTTTTTTGTGGAATGTCCCAAAAACACACAAGCAGGAGAACTCTTCATTAAGCATTTACTATAAACTATGCACTAGGTCCATCAGAGGGACCTCAAAATCCTGATCCGTGGTGGCTTGGGCTCAGTTGGCATTGCTGTGGTGTGTCTGTGGTACAGTGCAGGTATCCATGTCAGGCTGGATGCTGTGTGCACACATGCTGCCCCTTAGTATCCATGAAGAAATAAAGTACAGTGTACATAAGGTCTGATGGGTCAGTTTTAGTTTGTCTTCCAGGTGGCTTCTGGCTGGCCTGGCAGCTTTCACTGTGGACTTGATGGTTGCTGAACAATCTTTATTTGCACTGTAGCCATTTGTTCAAGGGAGCCATTTGAGGAAGTTTTGTGGTATCTGAAAGGTGGCAGCTGTAATTAAGTCCCCAGATATGTGGTGTTCCAGTGTGCTGTATTGTATTGTTGCTGTTATTGGGAAACAGAAGCTGCATTGGGTACCCAAAGAACAATTTAAAAGTAGTAACTTGTTGAACATCATTCTGTGTGTTGAGAGTTAAGACATTAAATACAAACTTCGTCCTAGAGGCTTGGTGCAAAGATTTTAACCTGTCTTAGTCCCAGCTATAGTTTGCTTTGCAGATTTCAGTGAGATTTCAACATAAGTAATGCTTGTTCTTAATCTTCACACAGAACTGGATTTCATCTAAAGAAATACTTGCTTTAGCAACTTACTTTGCATGCCTTCATTGTGTACAAGATTTAGAATAAACTGAGATAAAGGTTGGCCCGGGGGTTTGTTTTATTTTATAGGATAATTTATCTAAGTGGCTTTTTTGAACTGGAAGGTCTAGCCTAAATATTGGATAAAGCTGTTTACAATTAGTTGTATTTTTCCTCTCTTACAATAGTGATCCGAGCTAAAGTTGTGGGGAAGAAGCTCATGAAAGATGGACCATTTGGAACCATGCGATACACAGTCAAGCAAGTGAAGGTATGTTTGCAGACGTTCCACATAGGCTTGTAGATATGATCATTATTGTAATTAACATGTTATAATGAATAGACTTTGCATACTTGAAATAACAGCACCTGAACTTACCATATTGATTAGCCAGAATGGAAAGTAGCCAGCAATTGGTAGAAATTTGCCTGGAGAGACGAAAGGAACAGGAAGAGGTCGTTCTTGCCATACAATGCTGAATACCTGAATTCTTCCTTTATTTTAAAAACTTCTGGTGGTAAAGGATGCCAGATGGGCTTCTCTAGATACTGGAGTCCTGTTTGTGTTCAATATACAGTGTTAGACTGTGGAAATGCAAGCTTTTCCATGCAGTGCTTTCATCAAATTCAAGATGTGGTGGTGGTAGGGGGTCTGCCAGCCTTGAGAGAGTGATCCTTCATCTCTTCCTTCCTCATGTTCTTTGTGACCACCAGTTAGAATGATGGCATTTTTTTCCATGTACAGAACAAATGAAACTCGTATAGTGAAGTCTTATATAAAGCTAAACCAAACTCTAGCTTTCAAATATGATGAGCTCAGAAGAGCTATAAAGTATTGACTCTGAGGTGAAAAGAGGTAGATCTCCTACAACAGTTGGTTGGTTTCTCTAGTTCCTCGCTTCAGAGCTCTTAATTCTTTGCTGCACAAACAGCACTCAACCTGCTGCTTTGAACTGTTTTTTTTTTTTCTTAAACTGGCTCCTTGTTATGTAATGCTAAAAATCAGCCCTAGATTGTTTTTCTTGGCTATGCCATTCCAGTCATAAGACTGGTTTATGTCTTTACAAAAAAAAAAAGGGAATGGAACAGCTTGGCAGAGGCTGCAGAAATCTGAAACATATTAGACAAAGTAAAGGTTCAGAAAAAAAACAGTCACTTGCCGGCCTTGTAACAGTAACTCTTTATAAGGTAGTTTGTAGCTAAGCACAAAAGCTGGGAGGAGGAGACCCAAAGCCTGTTTTCATAAGCTGCTGCGAAACCGCACACGTAGCCAAATCTGGTCCTGGCATGGCTCTTCCACTAGAGTGGAATGCTTGCACTTTGAATAAGAGTGTGTGAGATGCTAGGCTTACTGATTTCCTTAATCTTAAAAATTTGTTTTTAAGATTCAAAAGGAAATATATATTTGTTGATTAACTTGTATTTATAAAAAAAGGCAACTGGCTATGTTGGCAACAGTGAGACAATGCTGCCACTTTTTTTTTTTTTTGTTTCAATGGCTGTCCCTGGCCTCTTCAGACTTGCAGTACTCTGTGCTGTTCGTGGCCAGCTTTGTCACTCTCTAGCTCAGCCAATGTACCCTACTTCACAAAATGTCCACGTGCTGCAGTAGCTTCATCAACTTTTCCTTTTTCTGATTTCATTCCAGTCTGTCCAGGACCCCTACTTTCCTTCCTGTTCAGTTGCAATAGTTTGGTGCTTCCTTTCTAACATATGACCATGAACAGGGTCTAGTGGTGATCCAGAGTAACAGTAGTTGCCAAATGGAATTACTACTCCCTACCAACCATAACACTAGCCTCTCTCCTAACTGGTGATACAGCCTGCCTGATTGTCAGCCAGTGAGCTGCAGTGTCAGAGATCTTTGGAACAGCATTAAGCATTCCTCCTCTGACCTAGAAGCCTGCAGCAGTGTCCCTGCTACGAATAGAAAAGGCTTCTATGTGTCTTTTGGTATGGGAGGAGCATAAGCCCAGGCAAGGTGAGCGTGTTGAGTGGAGCAGCAGCCACTCTACTGTCAATAGACACTATCATGTCAATCTTTAAATAAGATGCCTGAGCCTGTCCTGGCTGTTTTCATTGGGTTGTTCTGCAGCGCAGACCCAGGGTGTTTACAGCAGATACCACAGTAATCTGCAACAGCCTCGTGCCGAGACCACAAGAGAACAATTGCCTTTTTGCAGGTGCAGTTCCATGGTGTTTTGTTAGCAAGCTACACATCCAACAAAAGCAAGAGTGGTTTTTAAAGGGGAGATTGTGTTGGTCAAACTGCCTCTATACCTGCTACATAGATGGTGGGCTGGTGAGATGTTGCATTACATATTTAACTGTAACCTTTGGCAGGAAGGAACCTGAAGCAGTCAAAGTGCTCAGTAGAACTGGTATGTCCAGAGGACATAGTTCTTGATAAACAAACAAACCAAATGTCGTCTTTGAAACCCTGCTGTCTTTCTGATGAGCTTAGAGACTTCAGTATAAAGAGGGATTCAGGCCCATACAGTGGGGGAGCTCAGAATGATGCAGCAAAGCTCTCACTTGCTCGCCCCGATGAAAGCTGACTGTCCTCCTGCTGAAAAGAAAACTAAGGAGGCCTATGGCTCTGCACAGCTGCATGGGAACAACTCTGAAGATAAAACTAACATGTCAGTGTTTTTTGGCCACCTATAAACCCATCAGCACCTGCAGATGAAAAATAAACAAGCGATTTAGTCTATCAGTGTGTACTGAATTGCCTGTGAAAAGCATTGAGGGCCTTAAAAGGCAACAATCAATCTTTGTATTTCCTTCATGGATTCCTTGGAGTTTGCTGTGGCTGATTTTTGCTCTCATTAAAGCTCCTGAACTTGTTGCTGAATTTCACAACTGAACCAGCTTGGGGCCTGGACTGGAGCACAGGTTCAGCCCACAGGCACAGAACAGCGGCAGGCTTTCTAGTATTCAGATTTGTTGTCTGAAAAGGCCTTGTGCTTTTTCAAGCACCTTCTGCTTTCCCTCAATGCTTTCTCAAATAATTTATCAATATTTCAAGATCACATGTCAGAAATCTGCACAGAACTGATCTAACCCCTGCATGTTCCGTGATGCTGCAGTACATTCTGAGAATGGCCCAAACCTATTTCAGGAAACTGCAAAGGAAACAAGGAGATAAGATATTTCTACTCCATGTACACAAACAGTCCTGGTTGACCATGGCAGCACTCTGCACAGGCTGCCAGAAGCAAGGAGGCTTTCCTTGGTTTGTTGCTAATCTGTAAAATGAGTCTAAGGGGTGAAACCTGATAGTCCCAAGAGGAAAGAAGTGGGGTAGGATTAATTTAGTTTAATTTTAGACAGACTAAAATGAGGTGTTGAGTCTTTCCTGCTCTCTCGATTGTCAATGGAGAGAGACAGGAACCACCAAAGTGTAATTCAGCCCACCAGTTGTAGACAGCTATTTTAGGATGGGCTGAGTTGTTCTGGAGATGCCCGTTCTTGGTATTTGACTAGAGAGGATGCCTAACTCATATGAAGCGCCTAAATTTTAGGTAGCTGAAGGTTAGGCAAGATGACTCCAAGCCTTGGTATCTAGTGCAACCTCACATGGGAGGGATAGAGGGAGGAACATCGTATCACAGGGTGGAGTTAATCATGCAGCAAGAACCACCACAGGATTTGCACGTGCATTTCTGAGGCAGTATGGGGGCTGCTAAGGGGAGTGCTGACATAGCTGGAAATAGAGCAGCACCATGTGACACTTGCTAATACTTTGTTCCCTGTCATTATGCTTCTGAAAATACACATTTGTGGCGACAGGAGGACTATGAAGGTAGCAGTTAGGAGAGAGGCTAGCTTTATGGTTGGCTTTCTTCTGACTGGTCTAATAGCACTTCCAGGATATTTTGTATACCCAAAAATAATGCTTAAGGTATTGTTTTGAAAGAGAGCATCTATAGAAGATTCCCCCTTGCCAAATTTTCTTCTTCCTCTACTGAGAACCAAGGTCATGGTGAATTTTCTTTAGTCATCAGAGGATGAGGCAAGCCCTGTCTACCTCCAGCACTGGGTCAATTAGCGTGACAGTTGCTAGCATCAGTGAGGGTCACTGAGGGGTGAACTGAAGTGCTTTTTGAGAGGCTGAGCATGCTTCCTTCAGCAACCCTCACAGTGCTGTCCCTGATGGTAATGTGAACAGGAAATTAGGTCCAGGAGTTGAAAAGCAAATGCTAGCTCATCATCACTAGTTACTTCATAGGCAGTCATGTTGAGCTTGGTTCAGAAGATGTGAGGAGTGATGAGTCTAAGGATCCTGTAGCAACAGCCTGAGCAGCTTCTCAGAGGAATGATTAGTCTAGCTTGTAGCCCTTTCTGCAAGGGGGAGAATGGGCTCAAAGCATACCTGTGCTCGTATGTAGACTTTATAGCACAGATACTTAATTAGCTCTACACTACTTTAAGCTTAGCAGTCTGAGTGACAGATCACTTGTAATGCACATGCACAGCATACAGCTCTGTGCAGTGTAGATAACGCACTGCCTGGAGAGACCGGGCAGCCCCAGCTGTTATCTTAGCTAGTCTTATCTGCTTAGATACTGTTATCATAGCTTATTGGTGTGACGCCCACTAGAATGGGGTCTGAACACATAATCTTTATATTCTGTGTGCCTTTCCTCACAGTACCCTTGGGAAGCAAGGCAGAGCTGTTCTACAGATGAGGAATAAAAATGTGCTGAGGGCTAAGTAACTAATTCAAGGACAGACAGGGTAGAGCCTAGATCCCCAGCTATCTTGAGCATAATTGGAAAATCTGAGTAGATCACCCCATACCAAGAAAA
Source organism: Steatornis caripensis (assembly GCA_013398225.1). Lineage (NCBI taxonomy): Eukaryota > Metazoa > Chordata > Aves > Caprimulgiformes > Steatornithidae > Steatornis > Steatornis caripensis. Next base: position 416,683 of record VZSC01007890.1, read on the forward strand.
TTGCAGGGATAAAGTAGAGATTAGGCAAGGTTCAGTTCTTCTGTATTCATTGAAGACCTTGCTCACTTATGGACACAATAATGTATTCCAAACATGACCTGTGAGCTTTTGTTGATACAGCATGATTAATTTTTAAAAATGCTTTCTTTGCATATTTGCTGGGTGTAGAAGGAAGGCTGGAAAATGCAAATCCTTTAGCATGTCTTTCACAGTACACAGCAGTGCTGTTACTGAGTTGTGATAGTTAAAGATTATGCTGATTGGGGTAATATAACTAAGGAGAAAAAAAAACTGGCAGACATTCTGTGGATGCCCAGAAGACAGTTTGACCTCTCAGCATATGAGAATTAGTAGTATATTTTAAAAATATTTTTATATGTGAAATCTGGGCCTTGCATAAAATCCTTTAAATCAACAGACATTGTTTCAGAAGGAAAAAGACTTGTTTTTNAAGACAGTTTGACCTCTCACCATATGAGAATTAGTAGTATATTTTAAAAATATTTTTATATGTGAAATCTGGGCCTTGCATAAAATCCTTTAAATCAACAGACATTGTTTCAGAAGGAAAAAGACTTGTTTTTAAAGGAGATGGGGGAATAGTGAAATACCCTGGGATAAGAGGGGACTTCGAGAAATAGAATACAGCCTGGAGAAGAATACCGCAGCTTAGGTGACACAGCAGCAAGGATGTATACCTCTGGGATTGTTTGTGATTTTTTTTCCTCTTCTGTCTCCCTTTAATATTTACAGTTAATCTGAACGTGAATGTGCTGTCTATCAATAAAGCTGACAGAAAAGGATAGGCTTGGAAATGCTATGATTCTGTGTTGATTCTCTCTTACTGTTTTCCTTTAACTTTTAAATATTGGCCATTCATACAGTTGGTGGGCAAGAAAGAGATACTGAATGCTTTGAAAAGATAACTGAATTTTAAAGATGAATTTTTCAGGAAAATCATCCTCAATGTTTCAAAAATAGGATATGTTTTATTGGGTCCAATGCACACAGGCAGTGGTTGTTTCATTGCTATACACAGACTTCATTTTGTTACGAACAGGTGGGCATGAGTTTCCCTAAATTGCGGCAGTAAGGTCACGTCAGATAGGGACACATGCTAATTTCTGACTGAATCCAACTGCCAGTATATCTGTGGGTTCATATTTCAATTAAACTGATACGTAAGAAAGATTATGAAAAAGGAGAAGGAGTGTAGAGGACTTATGTATACATGACGTTTTCTTTATGGTGCCGATCAGTACTGGCCTAATTTTAGGAGATGGGGTAAAATTCTATTTCTGCATTCATTTAGTTAGAGAAACATTAAATTCTTGCTGAGGTCAGCAGGAGTTGCATATGCTAGGCGTTTAAGAAGGAGGTGTCTGGCTTGATGACTTAGATCAAGCGCCAAAGGTTTGAAACTCTTAACAGCAGCAACACTGGAAAATAGGGTCATTGTTTAAAAGAAAAATCCCTTAGTTCGGAAGAAATTGTTTAAAAGACACAGAGGAGAAAGATTCCAAACTTGAACTAATTTAATTTCTCCCTAATTATGAGCTATATAAGGGAAAAAAATTGTTCAGGATGTTGGCAGATCTTGCAGTGTTGGCGCTTTGTTCGCTCAGTGCCACTGGAACTAATGTGAGTGGGGAGTCGTGGTCCCTGTGCTGAATTACAATGGCTGTTAGCAGGTGGGTACTCTGCTTTACCAGCAGATCTGCTGGGGAGAATTCCATTAGAGTCCAGCTAGCGCCATTAGTTCCTCACCCTTGTAAACACTAAAGCTTCACTGCTTGCCACCACAGTCTAGAAACGTAGATTGTAAAGAATCTAAGTGAAAAGTTGTCGTCTTAAGATGACTTAAAGCATTTTTATTCTTTCTCTAGATGTACAGGGGCTTCCAGATAATGCCACACGTTCAGTACATCTACACAGAAGCCTCTGAGAGTCTTTGTGGAGTCAAGCTGGAGGTCAACAAGTACCAATATCTGATTACAGGTAAAGGACAGCGTACTTCTTCAGAATCAAAACCTCTTCTGTTCTATACATACACCTGCGAAGGATGTGGGCAAGTGTTAAGATGGCCGACAGTATATTGGTGTTCATCACTCTTTAATGCTGAGAGCTATTTTACTCTCTAGATTTCCCTCTCATTCCTAAAGTGTCTCTTATACCCAGCCATGTTGTGACAAATATGCTGCATGACCGTCTACAGCTGTCAATTCATACCTGAGCTGGTATGTCTGTCACAGGGAACTGCTTGCTACTCGGCTGCACCAGAAAGGGAAGATCCCTTTTGGAATGAGCTGGAGAAATACAGGCTGCTGAAATGGGGGGATGCAAGGAGGTAGAGAAGTGGCGGTTGCCAAGTCTTGTTTCTAGTGAAGGTGTAAATTCACTTTGCCCTGTTGTTGAGAGGAGCTTGACAGCATTACCCACCTGCATGTTGTTGCTGGTTCTTACAGCTGGCACAGCACTCCCAACTTACAGAAGTGCTGTAATCTTGCTGGCCAGAGATTCCTGAACCAGTTAATAAAAAGAAAGCAGTTGCTGAGCAGTGACTGAAGCCAAACATACTGAGAGCATTAGCAATCTCAGGAAACGAGAAAAGTGCTTGAGCTGAGGAGTGCTAACGTGTGACCATGTCTCTGTTTTCAAGGCCGCGTGTATGAAGGGAAGGTTTACACTGGCCTGTGCAACTGGTATGAGAAATGGGACCAGCTGACTCCGGCTCAGCGTAAAGGACTAAATCATCGTTATCATCTGGGCTGTGGATGCAAGGTATGTGCATGTCTAATTAGGTGGCATTAAGACATTCAAACCCTAGAATTCTGTTTCCCCTGGCTGGTGATACCAGTGATGCCGGTGAACAGCCAGGAGGAGAAATGGAGGACAATAATTTTTACAGGGGGAAAAAGTAAAGCTCAGCTTTAGTGTTGAGACTAGAGACAATCAAATAAAAATGCAGAGTTTATGGCTTTTTAATGCCCTGTTGGAGTTAATTGGGTTTGGGGAAGGCTTTCAGAATCCATGCAGAATCACTTGCAGGTGAATGAAATCAGGTTCCAGAAGCTTGGCAAGATATGTCCAGCTTTTTCCCTATGTAAATATTTTGAGTGCTTAAAATCTCACAGCCTGGCGCTGGCACTAAGATTTTTGCTCATGGCCCCAGGCCTGCAAAAACATAGACACAAGCTCAACTTTTCTGCACCTGAAAAGCCCTTTTGACTCTGGAATTACCTGTGTAGGTGAAGCTAAGCACATGCTTACACATGGTGACTGAACTGAGGCTGAATTCTCGGTTAGTCAGCAAGGTTTGAGGGAGTGGAATTTTGAATCCTTTGTCTCTGGTAAAAAGACATTTTATATAATGTTGTTTTTCCATGTAGCCTTACCTGATTGCTCTTTACAATTGCAGATTAGGCCCTGCTACTATTTGCCCTGCTTTGCCACCTCCAAGAATGAGTGTATTTGGACAGACATGCTCTCCAACTTTGGCCACTCAGGATACCAAGCGAAGCACTATGCCTGCATCCAGAGGGTGGAAGGTTACTGCAGCTGGTATAGAGGATGGGCGCCTCCAGATAAAACGATAATCAATGCCACAGATCCCTGAGCACGCTATCCCTTCCTTATCTCCCCTCTCCCTTACTTGTGGCTGATCTTCCTTTGGACACTAACTCTTACCAGATCATGATGATGACAATGAAATTAGTGCCTGTTTTCATGCAAATTTTAGCACTTCGAACACTTAAAAAAGAAAAGAAAAAAAAGGAAAGAAAAGAAAAAAATCTGTGCTACCTTACTGAATTTGTAATCACCTTTTCCGTTTTTTGATACCACTTGTTTTGATCAGACGACATTTGGGAGCTTACTTTTGCACACCAGAGGGAAAATGGGAGGGGGAAAAAAAAAGAAAAAAAAAAAAGAAAAAAATGGAGCTCTTGCTCTCGTATACCTATCATTAGCTGTAGCAATATAATCTCTATTTTTTTAGGAAAACAAAAATCTAAAAACTATGCCAATTAGGCACTGTATTCTTCTATGTGCTGGCTTCCCATCACCCCTCCTCATGCACTAAGTGCTGAAAATATGTAGACACATATATTTGAAGGAAAACAGGTTTCATTAATCAGATTGGCAATGAAACTAACTGAAAAGAAACCCAGCCTAAACTCTGGAAAAAATGACGTCCAAAAGAAATCCTCCTCTATGGGAGGGATTGGCAATGTGATTGACTCCAGCCGTGGGAGAATTCACCTGGTGTGTCTGACCACATCATCTGGTAAAAGCATTGTTGATTGATTGTCCTAGCTAATTCAGTCACAGTGTGAACGCAGCAGCACGTTGGAAGTTCTGGCTTTCCCCAGAACAAGAGAGAGTATTTTGTATTTTTGTTGTTGTTTAAAAAACAAAAGCCCCATCCCCGATGTTCAGGGGGGTAAATCCTACCTACAGCAGAGCAGATGAAGTGCTGTGCCATCCTGTTTTGAGCAGGATTGGCCCCTGAAATTTTTGCAGCTCAGCTTCAACAGCAAAACCAGCTTGTGAATACCTTAAAACAAACAAGTGCAAAAATATCGACTGTAAATCAATCACAATGAAGAGGGAAAGGGGAGACTTGCTAGAGCTCTTACTATTAAAAAAAAATCTATTGCCAAAATAGTGTTTTTCTGAACTAAGATGTATATACATATAATGACATAAGCTATTTTTGACAGGACGTGGAATTTTTTTGGTGTTATAAACAAAAGAATGGTTTGATTGTGTTTTAAAGACAGAAATATCGACATTCCGAGTCAATGAGTTGTTTTTAAGATATTGAAGCTCCAGTGTATCTGCAGTAGTGGCTACAGTAATTGTTTCGTCTGTACCTCCTTGCAGCACGGTTCCTCCCCTGCAGCTACGCTAGCTGCCTTTGTTTATATAGTGAAAGGAAGTGTGTGTGGGGGCTAGGCAAGGAAAAGTGGTCTCCTAATAAGTGCTGGCTAGGATCATAAAATTTCAGCTGCCCAGAGGTTCCTTCTGTGTCAAGTGCTGTGTTTCCCTCTAGGCACTGTCAAGCATAGCTCTGTGCATGTGCTCGTACCATGTCCTGCAGTGATGTGGGAGGAGGAGCCTTATTGTCTTGTGCTTTGCTGTCGACTAGAGAAGTTTTTTCGTTCTATTTTGTTTTTTATTAAGAAAACTATAATATAATTTTTCTTATCAAAAGTATTTTAAGTTTTAATGATGGTGAAGAAGGGGTGCTGACAAAATGGGTGACTGAGTTTTGGACGGGGAGGGCTTGGGCAGGGAGATTATGCTTAACTTCATTTTTGTATTATTATGATTATTTATCTTAAGTTTCCATATATCTTCAGTTCATTCCACTTAGAAAGCAGAGCTGCCACCAGCAGGAAAAAGTGTTGCAGTGATTCCAGCCTGGGGCAATACAGCATTTTACAGTCAGTGACCTCAATTACTGGAGAGTTGTTAGGGGCCTCTTTGGCAAATGGAAAGAAAAGGGTGTCTGAGACGGGCCCTGATGCATTTTCAGTTCCTTACCTGCTACCAGAACTCTACCAGAGTACATCCCCTGAAATGCCCCATTTACTAGACGAATTGTTCCGGCAAAAAGCACCTAGCTTCATTTTTTAGCATGAGCTTTAAAGGGCATTTTCAAAGAGTTGATGTAAGAGGTGCCTAGGTCTGCTGTGTATTTTTTTCAGCTGCTCTGAGTGGCAACGCAGCACAAAACACACTGGAAGTCTGTCAGATTTTCCTGTGATTCTGGCTTGGAACACTTTTCATAAGTCCTGTTCCCTGTGACTACTCCTAAATTATGGGGTGGAGATGAGAGGGAGAGTAGGGTGCTTCACAGCACCCATCATAGGATCAGACGGTGGGTTAGAATGTTGCCCCTCTTGGCAGAGTTCGAGGTTGGGCTTTGGGCACAGCGGAGCAATCTCTGTTTGAGCTGTGCACAGCTGACAAAAATCTCTGAAGGTCACTGAGGGCAGAGCGGAGCCGGCCTCGCCACCCTCACTGTTTGCATTGTGTGGGGTTGGCATCGCTGGAGATGGCCCTCCTCATGCTCAAGGCGACTTCGCAAAGCTGACGTCTCTTTGGGCTGCAGCCACTTTTCACGGCTTTGGAAGGCTAAATGAAAACGCCCCACGATGCAGTGAAGTGTTGATTTGAATTTTCATTAAACTGCAGCTCTGCATATTTTACCTGTCACTGATTCATTTAGCTAGCTGAGACATCACAGTATTGCACTCAAATTATTGTGAAAATATTTGCATTCTAATGCTACCAGGACTTGTGTCCCTAAGTAGGATATAATTTAGCTATGTGCTTTGTAAACAACAAAACAGCAGATGCATTACCAGAAAATGAAGCATATTCCCATTTTATATTGCAGATGGTAAAATATTTCTGAGATGCAGACAGCTATAGACCGGCAGGAGTGGGGGTTGGGTAGCGAATCTTTCCCCTTGCTGTGTAAAGAAACAGTTGTTAAGGCTTTTAAAAATGTGGAGCCAAAAGAAGGGGGAAGAATCCAGTAAAAATACATTTCTTTTGGGAGGCTTCTTAATTTTGTTTCTCTGCATGCTATCAGGGACACCTATTTCTTGGGCTAAGCTTTAGCTTGTGCTTGCGTTAAGAACCTGACTGAAGGCTCCCCTGAAGTGGGAGGGAGCCATTAAATGGATCGAACAGGCTCTAAATCAGACTGGGACTTCTTCCTTTCTACCTGCTCTCCTTTCTTCCGTCTTGCTAAGTCACTTCTGCCTGCAATGGACAAAACTCTCTCCCTCATTACAGCAGGCCATAAATATGTGGGAACACATGGCGATGGGAGGAGGCGGGTGTGAAGTTCTCCCCAAGATGTTAGGCTGTGGAGCACACGATGGCTTGCAGCAGCACAAATACCTTCCTGTCACCTCTGACGTTTCCCTGACTTCACCCCATAATCTAAGGTCAGAGGAACTGTCAATGGCACAGCTTGTGTGAGCACGACCTTTGGACATGTACATTCCCCTCCCCTATGCCTTAGATATACCAACATTATTAAAAGTACTTTTTAAAATGCATAGCTCATTTCTAGACTCTTGCTGTTCACTTTCATATTTATCGATATGTTTGTTTCCTTATTTGCTTGAGAGTGTTTTCCCCTTTAGAATAAAAAAAAAGAAAAAAAAAAAGATAAATTGAAGGTTTCGGAAAGATTGGATTTGATTTTTGTTTTCCAAAATGGAGGGAGTGGAGAGCAGGAGGAGATCTGTGCATGGAGTACTTGGAATAAAGTCCTTTTGTGGGAGGCTTCCCCCTCTGCTGTATGGGACAAAACTGCCATTCTAGGTCTAGATTTCCCATGCTTTGAAAAGTTATGTGGCCCTTTAGGTAGGACTATTCTAAACCCTAAGTGTATCACCGTATCCCATTCATACTTGGCCAGAGCAAAATGCTATCTCAGGGTGATGGGAAACATGCTGTTGGTTTTTTTACAGTAAAGACTGTTGGAAGTGAAGGCCTCCATGGGAACAAGTTTCCATTCTTCCAGATGTCTCTGAAAGTATATCTCACTTAGAATGTGTTTTATAGCTTAGAGGGGCAGAACAAAATTTAGGGAACTGCAAAATTTCTTTGTCTTTTTTAGAGTAAGTGTCTTTTGGGGCTACCAGTCTTGAGAAAAATCTTAAAAAATCCACTAAGCATTTGCTGCTGCTTTGCCTTTGCTGGCTTCTCCTTCGCTCCGACACTGTCCTTCTTTCATAGAGCCGCTCTGCTGTTCCTGATAGTCATGGAAACTTGGGGAGGGAACAAAACCCGTGTGAAAAATCTTGTCCAGAAGGAATGTATTTGTTGCTAAATTTTCTAGCACTGTTTACAGTTTTCCTCCGTGTTATTTATAAATTTTATATTCAGTGAATGTATATTGTCTTTTAAGGTAATGTTGCATAATGTTCACTTTTTATAGTGTCCTTTAAACAGTAAAGTGGTTTTATTTCTATCACAGACATTCTGTCTCTGCTTCACTTATATTAGTTTCTGTCTGCTTCAAGTGTACACAAATGGGTTTGCAAGTGAATTTACTCATTTCCTTCCCTTCCTTGATACTGTTTTATTGGGCCCAAAGCAGATATTCCACCACTGGCAATTCTTGCTCTTTGGCAAAGACATCCCTCCAGCAGTCTGCCCCTCTTTTTAAGACGTTGAGCTCTCTAAAAATTGTTACTGGGGTCATAAGCCCAGGAGAGGCAAAAAAAAAATCTCTTTTGAAGTTAACGTGTCCCGCTTGTTAACTGGCCATAGGGGGTCACTACAGAGCAAGGCAGTTGTTAACGGCTGTCGGGCAGCACCAGTCGGGCCTTAGAACAGTTGCCAGATTGCTCTTACTCTCTTACTTCCAGTAAACTGATTGCTGTTGGGGGGGGGGGTCAAAAGGTACGTGCCTGTGGCAAAGGGAAGAGAGATTCAACTTTTGGATCTTTTCATCTGTGAAATGTCTGGAGCCTTGTGTCTTCGCTTTAGGCTTACTGTTCCAGGCTGGTTAAAAATGCCCTGTTGTCATGAGAAGGAAGCTTCAGAGAAAGCGTTTTCAACTAAACTAAAATGCTCACAAAAATGGGCCTACTGCTAGAAATTTCCTTTATATCACTCTTCCTTTAGGAAAATCTCTATTCTCTACAAGGATGAAAGAACGAAACAGATTTTAAAGTCTGTTCTACATTTAATCCAAAGGTTTAGAAAGTAAGCTTTGGAAAGTTTTGGACATAGAAGGATGAGGATCTCTTATGTGAGAACTTCATTGCTTAAGGTATATCACATTGCAAAGAGCTAAAACTGTAACACTAGTTATAAACACTTCCAGGGGGTCAGCTATCAAAGGACCACAGCGTGTTTTACGAGTGCTGACTGGTACAGCTTGAAAATGCCTCCAGGAAAGGGAAGAAAAAGAGTGGGACGAGGGGATCATTATATTCCTAGCTATACATGGAGAAACTGATTGATACACAGCTGGCATGCAACTTTCACCAGTGTTTGGTGGAGTGATGACTGCCATGGAGCTTGCTTGCCTTAAGCACTTGCCCTCTCAGCCTTTCACAGCCCAGGATACTGTGAAGGTGCACCTAGAAAAGATCTTGAGAAGTTATGTAGATTCATTCTGTGAGGCAGAACCCCCTGCCTGGAAAGGGCTGGCGTGAATTTGCCCGAGTGGAGTGTTGCTTGTGTAAATGTTTGGATAGTGACTGATTTAAATCAGATTACTCAAGCTTGCACATCAACAGTAGTGTTTGTGTTCAGATGAGATTATCTACAGTTTAAAAAGGTTCCTGTATTCTTTTGGAAGTAAGCAATAACATCTGCAAGTAAGCGATAGCATCTCCAAGTAGGTGATCAGTTATAAAGATGACAAATACGTGAAATTAAGATCAGTGCTCTGCTAAACCAAGCTACTGTGCTGGTAACAAATGCATTTACATGCTGAGGAATCAAGAATCAGATTCCCAGACAAGAAAATAATGCTAAAAGTGCTAGCTAACATATCTGCAGTGAAAACCTGTATCAAGTCTTCCAAAGACCACCATTCCTGAAGACAAAGTGACAACAGTGGTGAAGCATTACATATGTCACAAAACCCTCTTTATAATCAGCAGGAATTAAATGAAACAGGATTTATTAACTAATTTGTCTTAAAAGTCTGCAACAAACTGTCACATAGTGTTTAAGGACCATCCATTTCTTTATGGCTTAAATGATAGTACAGCTCTTACCACTGCATCATGTGAGTGCTTCATGGTACTCGTGACTGTACTTACCCTCATGACGTGCCTGTGAAGTATGGAACTGCTGTTGTCCACACAGCACAGGTAGAGAACGGAGCGTTGGAACAGAGGGGTGAAGGACTGGCATTTCAAGGTACTCAGGTACCTAGTGAGCACCAGTGGGATTTTTCACAAGAGTCTAAATGAAGCTTCCTTTTGAATTTTGAAGGTCCCGCTAGGTGCCTATATCCACTGTCAGGTACCTACACTCTGTTATGCATTGTGGTTGGCCCACGGTGTTGCAATAAATGTGTGAGAAAAGAGGGGGTTGAATGTTTTTGAGCCCTAGTTTGGCATCTCAACAACCCCAATTTTCAGGCTGCCAATGCTGCTCAAGTTCACAACCAAGCGTGGGAAATAAGCTCAGCCACCCAGTGGCTCACACAAGGGGTCGTGGCTCACACAGGGTCTCGTCAAAGTCTCAGCCAGGTAAGAAGAGCCACTAATTCATGGGTGTAAGTTGGGAGCAAAAATTCATGAAGGATTAGTCATCCTTTTAACCCAGGGAAAACAAGAGACATGAAAAGTTTTAAAGCAAGCCACTGGCTTTGCCGTGTTCTCCAGGACTAAAGGCACCCACACAGATCCCTTTGGAAGGTGCCTGAAGAGTTTGGTACAGCGCCCAGGAGCCACACAGGGCACTGAGTGTTTGGTTGTTGACAGGAAGACCAGACCCCAGAGCCACTGTGCGAAGGAAACGCTAACAAGCGGCAACAAACTCTTTTTCAAGAACTCCAGTTTACTTTGAGTATCTAGTCAGGCTGATAAGTGTTCCGTGGATGGCAACCACGTGACAGACCTAGCAAACTGACATTGTGAAACAAACATCTCTTATGGCCCATGCCCCATATCATCAATGTATTTTAAGCAATTCCAGGAGGAGAAAAACTCCACTTTATCTGGAAAAAGTGATTCCTTGCTCTAAAGGATGAGCTTTCGTTGACTAGATTGTTGAATGGATTTTTGCTTTGGTTTTGAGCCTGTTCTCATTGTCCACTTTTTAAGGGTCCATACCGGACCTCAGGAAGGGCTGGGCAAGAAAGCAAAGAGGTTCCCAAGCGCTGCTTATTGCATATTGCTTTTTAGCTAGTAATTATCTGTAAGTGAAATTGAGTCTCTTCCCAGCATTCCCACCACCGTCTCTCATGCCCAACTCACATTTGTTGCTTCTCCCCCCGCATCCACACTGGCATCAGAAGAAAGAAAAGGTACTCACCATCTGCTTATGGCTTGGGAAGAACGTTTGCTCCACGAGGGGGAACTTCTCAGGACCCAGCGAGTTGAAGATTTTAATGAGCTGAGAGAACTTGGGGTGAGGGAGGGGAAACAAAAACCAGACACAGTGGATGTCAGTGGCTCATTGAGTAACAGGTAAGTGCTTGCAAAATGTTCTGATACTTGTGAAGGAGGTGAGAGAAACATGTTATTATGCCTGTTACCACGGACAATGCTGAACTGGCAGTGCTGTTGGTGAAGTGGGTAGACCAGCAGCCCTGCAGACGGGGGAGTAAAGCTGAACAAGGTAGCTTGATTATTTTCATGGCTGTTAAGAAAATAAAATGATTTGGGATTGCTCCAAAGGTAAGAATTTTGGTTCCTGCTAAGCTGGTAGATGTGACAGGATTCCCCACTGATGTCCTGTTTGCAAAGTAATTTACAAACCGAATTTAGTTTCCAAGCCCCCTGGAATTTGGCAAAATCAGGTTAAATTACTAAAAGCTGCCAGTTTGGGCCAAGTCTCACTGTAAGTCTTTTACACAAGCTCCTTCAAGTTCCCCATCAAAGCTAGAGATGCACTCATCTTGAAGGAGATCCTTTTTGTCACCTGAGGGAGGAAACACACAGATCAAGGGAAGGAGACAGACATCTAGGGAACAAGGAAGGGGAAAGAAAGTCCCCTTCCCAATAGCATCAGCTGCCTAATCTAACATGTTCTGAGCACTTCTGAGCAATGGCTGGAGCCAGTAAGTGTACCAAATTGCAACCCCAAGGTTAAGTTACAGATAAAGAGAGAGCTACTGAGAATGTTTTCTGCCAAGTACTTATGTTAGGGCTCTTGTCCCGCTTACTGGCTAGCCTAAGCAAAAGTTTCTGTCGAAGAAGTTGAAACTTCACTTGGTGGTGGAGAACTCCCAAACTCCCTTTGTGTGTTAAAGGGTGGTATGGGTATAAAAAAAATGCAGCCAATATGCAAAAATTTCAGCTGCAAGATGTGTGCCAGACCCAGACCACGTGCTGAAGGGGCAGCTGCCAGCAGATTTGCAGATAAACGCAAAGAACCCTTTTCCTAATCTTGTAGGTCAAAATGTGGCGGTTAAGAGAACCCAGAAAACATCAAGAGGTGGCGTATCCCATCACTAACACCACCACCCCCTCACGTGCATCAGGAGATAAGAGAAAAACGCCCCGTGTAGAATAATTATTGTTGGCAAGGAGGGTATTGATGTCGGGGAAGGAGGACGGCTTGCTTAACTACTCTAGAGCACTAGCTCTGCACATCCCAGTGTAAGAAAAACAAAGCCCTGTTTTGACTAGCAAAGCGAGCAAACAGGGCTTAAAAGTTAAACAGAGTGAGGCAGAGAGCAGCACATGCCCCTTGCTGCGCGTGCACGCAGCCCTGGTGAACCATGGATGCTGGGACGTTGAGGCGACATACATTTATCCTAGGAAAACAGCTTAAACAAAATAGCTGGATCAACTGTGCAGCTGACAGACAGCGTCCTGACTTCTTCTTTGGGCTTCCTTTTGAATCATACAGCTCTTGGCTGTTGCTGAAATAACAAGCGTTTCAGATGGACAGATGAGCGACTCAGCCATCTGGAGCCTCCTTAACGGGCCAAGCCTGCAAAAAGGTCTGACTTTGGTATTGACCCTCACGGGACAATTCCCTCCTTTTTTCCTTTTTTTTTGGGGGCTATCGTTAGGGACAAGATACTGGCAGAGAGACACCCACATTCCATGGTGCAGCAGACCCTTAGATACCTGATAGGAGAGCTCAAGTAGCACCTCCCAGTGCATTTTAGATGGGTAGGAATGTTAGTGTCAGCAGCTTGGCTAGAGATCAGTGCCCTTTCCGCATTTTAGTATCAGTTCTTGCTTTCTGTGGTACCACTGGTTTTAAAGAGATTGCATCCAGACCACAGAGCAAGACACGGGGGCAAGGCAATGTGGCACAGTCTGGGTTTTAAGTAAAATGCCTTGCCTGCCTTTTTTGACATCAGCGTTGCTTGCAGGGAGTCTTTACAGAGAAATAAAAAGATCCATTCAGAGGATCTCAAGGCCTTTTGCATATTTTTAAAGTCCCTAGGTCATCAAGGAGCCTATATCCCTTGACAGTCAAATACCAGTTTGGCTGGGAGTCCTTTGTACTCTGCAGCTGACTGTCTTCAAGGCTTTGTATTTCCTGCAGTCTTACAGATGCAAAAGTTGTCTTGCCATTACAGACGTTAACTGCAGGTGATATGAAGACGACTCTGAGCATTGTTCCCACTGTAATTTGTATTGTAACTTTTATAACACAAAAATTATTATTAGTGGTTGAAGCACTGTCTTTAGGGTGCTTGTAGCATTATTTCTCAATAATTCTGGGATCATCTTAAAACTTAGATTTCTTAGATGTTTCTCTGTTTGTGAGATCCCCCTGAATACTCTGTTTTTCTTCCAGAACCGCCTATTTCCAACTGTGCCTGTGTTTAGTGCAAACTTTAACCTTAGAAGAAATTTGTGTATTGCAGTACTGGAAACCTGGCAAATGTCATTAAAAACTGGGACTGCATGTTTGAGTAAACTCAAGCCCAAACTCAGCTGATTGTAATTAGAGTTGCTGAGAAAAAACATTGTTGCAAATTGCCAAGGAAAAACAGTCTCACTTCCAGCCCCCCCCCTTCCACAAAATCATAAACATTTCTATGAAATGGAACCATTTTTGGAAAAAATAAAAAAGGAGAGTGAAAAGCACATTTCCCAGGGGTATTAAATTTCATTTCTTCATGTATTTCAACTGTTTTCTAGGTCCAAAAAGTTTCCAGTAATCTTTGTGAAGCAGATCCCTTATTTCAAGATGCCTGTTTTGTAATCACTGGAACATGCACTGAAGTGGTCTGTCCTTATCTCTGATTTCCCAGCTGTTACAAAATCAACATTTTCTGATTCTGCTGCCAGGGTAGCTTTCTGCCCTCAAATGCCCCACTGCAATCTCCACCTGAGCTTCAACGTGATAAAATTTCAGTGGTGGCAAATACCAGCTCGGATCCCAAATGAGCTCTTAGATTACTTTGTGCGTTACAATTCTTGCTTTGGGGGGGTGATGCACGTGCAGTGGCAGTAGGGAAAGCAGGCATTCTGTAAACCTGTTCTAATTGTTTACAAGTGTTTTCCTTGACTCCTCTGGGGAGGTTGCCTGAGCCAGCTGTATTGCCCATGAGGAAAGCGTGGCACAACGGGACCCAGAATAGCTAAAGCCGAATTACTGGCAGAGGCAATTTCTCCCACACTGCCTTGCCAGCTCTGCTTTTTTTTTTTCTCCTTTTTTTCTCTTGATGTGCTGAGTTTGTTTGTTTTCTTTTATTTCAGAGTCCTAAAAATAGGCCTGTCATATCGTGAGGCTCCTGCACACCATCACACACATAATTACAAGGCATGAGTTGAAAAATGTCAACCGAAGCCTGACTGTCTCAACCCCAAAATCAGATGGAATAGACCACATGACTGTCTTCCTCAGCAAAAGCCAGTGTAAATGTGGAGGCCTTTTGTCTGGTCACTGAGGTCAATAACCTCGTGTGTGTCGGACCAACTGCAGGAAGCAATGCAAAGGTGTTGTACTGAGCCTGGTACTGGAGCCATCTCTTCCTCCCCTTTCAGTTCCCAGCAACCCTCGTCATTCAAACGGGAACTGAGGCCAAATGTGCATCATCCACCTATACCGTGATGGAAAAGTGACATTTTTCTCACTACTCTCATTACTGTACTAGAGCATTTTTGGAAAAGACAGGGCCCTACTTTTGGTTTCAACAAACCCCCTAGATGTCATAAAAGGGGTGAAAACTGAGAAGACCGGGTCTATAACACTGATACCTTTTTGGTAAGAAGTGAGTTAAATCCAACACTGCAGTCATGGAAATAAAATTCTGAGTCATTACAGTCCTCAGCTGGATTTGAACTACCATCAACACACTGAAGACTAATAGGCTATTTATTCCAAGGAAAAAACAACAAAAAAATCAAACTTAAATAAGTAATGAGGAAGATAGTTACCACTTGCTATAAATGTTACATGTCATCCCAAGTTATATTTGTGCAATAAGAAAGGGGAATTCCTAAAAACATATCTAAAAGTTTTCCATGGAGGGCGTATTGGAAAGTTCCATCTCCTTGTCACATCCTTATAGCTTGTAGTTCACTGCTTCAGACCTAGAAAAACGCAGGGAAACGTCCATTCTGGGAGCATCAGGGAGGGCACTTTCAGATGCTTGGAAGACCCAACTGTGGACTCCAAAACGGTATCAGCATCTGACTTCTTCCTGCAGGTGCTATGACGGCCAGCCTTGCTCCTCTGGCTCTCCTGCTCCTGCAGTTCCTACTGACTTAGAGCTGGTCATAAAACAGATCTGCGGAATTAGTACAAACTTTGTTTTGGGCGTGAGACAAGCCCATGATAATATTTTTTAAGGTTTTCAGAGATTTCCAAGTGTACTTGACAAAAAATCAAAGAACAAGTGAAGAACAGTGCCAAATACCAAAACACTGTCCTGTTCTCCCCGGGAGCTGACTCAGCCCAAGGTGTTTCCAAGGTGCAGTCTGCCAGGCTCAAGAAACCAAGACTTTATGATAATCTTGTATTTCCTTTTGCAACTGATGAAAAACTCTACCTGCTTTTCTCTTTCCTTCTTCCACTTTCCAAGGTCTTTGTCATTCTATGTTCCCTTTTTTCCTGTACCTAGTTGTTGAAGAAATCATCTCTCTACCTCTCTTGCCTTTCCTTTCAGCTAATTTCCTCACAACAAAGCACTGTAAGAAGAGAAGGCAAGAGAAGAAAAGTGCAGGTTGCACGTCTGCAAGAAATGGAAAATCTTGATCTTAGGCTAGGGCACCTCGAAACATGAAGCGTATGACTAATAAAAGATGCCAAATAAAACACAATTCAGATAGCCTTGAGAAGAGTGAATGTTAATGTTTCTTTTAAGGTGTTTTGGTCAGGACAGAGACCTGCTACTGTTGATCCGCTATCATTAATCTATTACTATTAATCTATTACTATTAATCTATTACTATTCTTCTGCTCAAGAAATCTAGATGTTACTGTACTGTTGGCTGTTTGTGACACATTAGAGTCTGGGAGAGGTGAAATGTCGTACTCAGGGTGAGGAAATAAGACCTTGATGTTACCAGAAGCTGATAAAGGAGCACTGCTAGTAGTTTGTTTTCCCCCAAGAGTCCCCAGCTGGATTCCTAAGGTCAAGGGACAAACTCCTATGAAACAGATTGGAAACTGAGTTTGGTGTTTTATTGGTACCAGATCTCTACTTTGCAGTGTTGGCATGTAGTAGAGCTGGATCGTCACTTACCACCCAGGGCTTGCTGCAGAAGTTGTAGATGGAGTAGAGGGAGTTGACCGTGTGGACGCCACCATACTGGAGGCCGATGATGAGGCTGCGGAAGTCCTCTCCCAGCGCCATGCTGTAGACGTGCTGCCGGATCAGGACAAAGTCGGGCTTGAAGGACCTGGAAGCGACAAGGGGACGGATGTTTTAATTTCAAGCCCTCAGCAACACTTTTAGCCTCTCCCTATTTCTTGTCCATCCTTCCCCTTTCATTAACACATGCTGCTCTTCTTTGTGCCTTTCGTCATGGGTTGCTTGTGTTAGAAAGTAAGAAACCAAACAAAAAATCTTGTCCTTAAGAAAAGGAAACGGCTAACACAGCTGCAAGTGTGAGAGTGTAGAAACAGGCCAAAGAGATTTGCTGCAGTTTCCATGTCACTCAGGCATGCACAGGAACAAACCACAAGTGGAGCCAAGGGTCATAAATTCACTGGTGGGGGGATTCTCTTTTCTTTCTAAAAGCTTGGCCATGTTTGGCAAGCTCGTTGTAATGTGCGATGCAGATGAGGGAGCAAGTTTGTTTCCTGACGATTGAACTCGATACTGAAGCGATGCCCAGTGGGTGGGAAGATCATGAGAGATTTCAAAAAGCTATCGTGCTACACATCCATGCATCGACATACATTCCCCCTTTAATCAGTTCACTATATACGCAGCACATCCCAGGCTCTTACGGCTATGAGTCAACAAGTAAAGGGCAGGCATGGTAATGTAATTAATCAAATGAGCAAAGCCTCTCATCCAGTGCTGTGACCCAAGGTGTGGACTTTCAGAATATTATTTAGCAAGCCTGGAGCTGAGAATCCTGTGGTTCAACAGCAGCAGCTCTCAGCAAACACACAGAAAATTGAGGCCCTTTCTAGGTAAGCCAACAGGCGACGAATTATCCTTCAAACAAACAGCCAGATCTCATTCCTTGCTGACGGCGTGTCTTTGGAGCCATTCAGAAATCTCTGGAAACAGCAGCTGGAAAGAAACTTTCCAAAATGGAGCTCAGCGGTTCATTCTCAAAGGCATGGAAGGGGCTTTTCCACCGAAACAAGGAATTATTTTATAGTTTAACAGAGGTTGCATCAAGGACATTGGAAAAATTTCCATGCTGTATTAAAGTTTTTCAGAGAAACGAGCTCTGTAACCAGGTCCCATTACCTCACTACCCTCGAACATTTTCCTTGCTAAGAGACTATAATTTCTATCCTTTGGATGTATGAGCTGGAAATACTTTGGGTTTATAGCCCCTATTTATATTTCCATCATTCTGGCAGGGAAATCCGAGATGGTGACTCTGGGCCAGATTGTGGCAACAAACACTGTATACAAAACCCAGCACAGCTTTATTGTTTTAAAGCTGTTCATTTTGTTTGTCGGCCTTGGGCTTTTGTTGTTGCCTGAGACATGGCGAGGAGCATGCTCTGCTTTTGTGATGCAAGAGGCCAAGCTTTGGCAATGTTGTGATTCCCTCCCATGAAGTATTTTTAAACCCAGGCATGTTCCCTAATGTCCTTGGCACCAAAGGTGGTGCTTTCCTCCAGGAGCGAGATGCATAATGAGCATTGGGAGGACTGTGCTATCACTGTGCAGCCGATTTATGAACCCCCCTGGTGTCAATGGGGGTGAGGCAAGTGGTTACCCCCTGCTGAGAACAGCAAGTGAATACAAATCTTGGAAAGCTTGAGCGTCTCCATTCTGCTGGACTTGCCATGTAGAAATTACCCTAGAGGCAGGCACAGGTCCTCAGGAAGGATTAATCAGCTCCCTAGGACCAGGACTTGATGTCTGCACTGAGTTACTAAAGAGTTGTGGTGCCTGGAGAGGCAGGAACTTCAGGCATGTCCTTCCTTCATTCAGCTTTCTGAGCACATGAAGAAGAAAATGGTCCCTGTTATGACTCAAGTTTTTCCCCATGGAGCAGCACTTACTGGGTCTGCACAGTAACGGTACAGCCCATTGCTCTGGTCTCGCCAGAGGAAGCAGCAGCATTTGCCCTTGAACATCTCCCCCAACACCCCAGGGTAGGGATGTGGTGCTGTGGTGGGGAGGGAGCATGCAAGCGAGCTTGGCCAGCCCAGGGGGAGGACACACAGTGGCTGGGAAACTGCCTTCAGTGGCTTTAATTCTGCCAGCCAAAAGTTTAGGAAAAAAGCTCTTATCTTTTCAGATCCTGGAAAAGGAAGAGTTTTTCAACTTAGAATATGGTCACAAGAATACAGAATTAATGTAGAAAAGCTTATTCTCAAACTCTGCATCACGTAGGAAGGCAGGGCACGCTCTCTCTCTCATGCAGGAGATGAGGAGTGAATAAAGTGAAGGTGGACGCTGAATCCCTGTTTTGAACCATGGGACAAGGAGGGTATTCCCAGATGGATACTGAAAACAAGGCAGGTGAAGGTCATGAGACTAGCTGAGAATAGACATCAGCTGGAGAGCCCCAGCGTCTGTGAGACATCTGTAACAGAGAAACAGAGTGGCGAAATGAGAAGTGAGGGGCTAGGAAGGATAGCAGGCAGCAAAAGGGAAATGAATAGTCACGGTAGGAGTGGTGGTGTGAAAACTGAATAACTGAGGGTACCAGGGAACTGGGGAAGAAAAGAGCTTCATTGCTTCACACAGGGATTGTTACTTTTTTGGTAGAAGATTACTTTTGCAAGCTACTGCTCATTCTCAGAGCGTAAATCTTACTGCAACATAGCGAGCCTTGGGTTTGGAACAGCTAGTAGTATAACTCTTTTTTTTTTGCTAGTTGAGCCCAACCCAATAATGTCTACCATGACAGAAAATTGAAATCCTTGGCAGACAGACAGGTTAGGCAGAAATCCCACGTTGGAAACGCTATTACCAAAACCTTTGGGTGAGCCAAACTCAGTAGCACCTACTGTGCTGAGGTCCTAAGCACCTGAGTCCGGCAGGACTAGGAGAGCAATGGCAGGAGCAGGCGTCTTTCCTCTTCGCTAGTTCTGTCCAGCCAGCGCTTAGATGACCACAAGCAGTCTTGAATAAAACTGCATCTAGACCCCTGCTAAAGACAGGTCATGGGAATGGGTTTGGTCACAGAAAGAATAGAAGCAAGCCCTTTGAAACATCTAATGGACAGGGAGATGAGATAGGTAAATGGAACTAAAAGTAAACCACAGATTTAAAACGTGTTGCTAACAAGCTGTGCTCTGCATTTTGGTGTGGTGCCCTTCCTGGGCTGCATGGCAGGCACCTACCTGAAGGTATGAATATTCCTTAGCATGATAGCCTGATGGATGAAGCTTCCAGAAGAAAGCTGGAGCTCATCTTTGGCCACAACCCTTTTACAGAAGCCGTTCCTCAGACCCCGAGAGCTCAGTTCTCATTTAGAGTTTGGCTTCTAGCACTTCCTGGCAAAATAAAGGATCCTAAAATGCATGTAACACGTTCCCAGAGTGGCATAGAGATACAAGAATCCTGTGTTTTTAAAAAAAAAAAAAATCCAGAAGACTGGAAAAGTTTCATTTTCAGATTGAACTAGCTGGTGAGATTTCACTTTCCTTCGGAATGGATAGGTGCTTTTCTTTAGCTCATCTTGCTGCAGGCAATGGCCTCTGCCACACACAGCACGAGCTTGTCAGTGCTCCAACCTCTGCATGACTGAACCAGCCACCCCCAGAACGAAGCAGCCCCTCTCCCAGATCCCCATGGCTCTTTCTCACTTTGCAGTAGTTGCCTCCTTGTCCCAGGTGCTAGCCAAGGCACATGGCAGCTGCTCAGCCTCCTCCTGGCAATTGAGATCAGCCAGCGATTACCCGAGTCAGTCACCCGCGGGTGATGATGAGTGTCTGGCTAGGAAGCTGCTAGTGCTGCCAGTCCTGAGCCTGGACTCTAACACTGCAGTGCAGGATGCTTATTTGCATTTAACTAACTCTTTTTCAACTTGTTCCAATGCATTTTAGCAGTCTCTTTCTTAGTGGTAAAACTATACTTTAGAGACAAACTTAAGTATAAAGCGTGGATCCAAAATACCTAATAGGAAGACATCCGACTGCGGAACGTAATTTTTGAAGTTGGACCTATTTACTCTTAAATCTGTGACAGCATTAGCTGTCTTGGAAATAGCTTTGACAGAAAGGGAATAAAAAACAATTTAAGAGATTCCTGATGTTAAACAGGGAAGTTAAACATCTCAGGAGTAGCAGCAGCTATTCTGGTGACCGTGTGTCTAACTTCTGTAATTGTGAGAAGAGAATCAACTCTGAAAAGATCATCGATAACATTTCTCTGCAGAAAGCAGATCCCCAGCCACTGTGAATGGACGGAGAAGATGACGGCAACTAATTCTGCTGGGAGGTTTCATGCCTGAAAGAGATTTCCTATTTCTTACTTCTGCATCTAGACATAACTCTGACTTGCTTCCTGGTCCTCCAGCTTTTCCCACTGAAGCACCAAAGAGCCCTTTCTACATGAGCATGAAGAAAGAACACACAAGAATAGATTATGTTGTCAAAATACCCTTTAATGATGCCTTCCACCTCTCACTGTGAATAATCACCAGCAGCCAAAGGGTAGACCTGCTTTATACTTCAACATCATGATGGGCTTAGAGAGCTTTTTGCCTGGGCTGTGGGAGAAGGATGGGCTCTCCTTTTCTCTTTCTTAAAGAGTGCCTGTTTTATAAGACACTTCACCCTTCATGTCAATAGATAAAGATCTTCCTTGGACTCTGAAGAAGCACATCCTCCCTTCAGATTCTGTCTACCCTCCATTATTCAAGGAGGTTTTACTCAGTTTGCTGACACTTCCCAGTGATCAACACATTTTGACTAAGTTCTATTCCAAAGCCTTTCCTATCTGCTTGGCATGACACAGAGAGGAAGAGAAGTGCATAATTAAGCAATATGATACAACAAGTTTTGCATTGCTGGCAATTAGGGGAGCCTTCAGGCAAGCTTCTGAGGCAAAAGTCCAAGCCGTAAGTGGCTGCAGCTACCTGAGAAGTGCAATAATCCCTTCAACTATGCAGTGCCTCAGGTGTCTGAGAGCTAATAGAAAATGGCATTCACAAATAGGAACAAGCTCTTTTTGTGCTTTACTTGGGTATTAATAGTATTGTTATTACATTACTGAAAAGTAATAAGAAATCAGACACTTTTGCCTGTCATGATGTTAGATTTAATGTTACGTTGGATGCCATAGCAAAATGGGAAATTTGCTAAG
Organism: Steatornis caripensis; assembly: GCA_013398225.1. NCBI lineage: Eukaryota > Metazoa > Chordata > Aves > Caprimulgiformes > Steatornithidae > Steatornis > Steatornis caripensis. The sequence goes on from VZSC01007890.1 coordinate 438,272, forward strand.
AAAAAAATCTAATTTCAGTCAAAACCTCATGTCATATTTTCCACAGAAAGAAGTAAACCCTGCTGAAGTTATTAAAAGAAAGAGCGAATGTGACGACTTCTATGAATAAGGTAATGCAGAGCTGGTTTTAGAGAAATAGGCAAGCAACATAGAATCGCCTTGGTTTACCAGGCTGGAGGAGAGGAGCAGGGTGTCTTTTAGGACACTGTACTAGAGAACAGCCGGGGAAAAACCATGGGGTGTGATGGAGGTCAGTGTAGCAAAAGCAGCAGGAACCAGGAATCATGGTTGCAATAGGGCCAGTACCACTATATGCAGATGATGACACCCTGGAAGATGCTCTGATTTGCTTCTCAGCAACAGACCAATGGTCAATGAGCCATAAAATCACATGCCACACTCTCTCTAAACTCTACTGTAGCAATCTCCAAAGTCTGCCATATATTTTATTTGTAAACTGATCAACATTGACAAGGAAAATCATGTGGACCTGGCCGATGCCTCAAAGTAGTAACAACCACACGTGTCAACAACAGCTTGCTTTCAAAATGCTTGTGTCCCAAAGCTTTTACAGAAGCTGATCTGAATACTGTCCAACATCACAGACTGACGTCATAGAGTAATTTTTGTCAGAAAGGATCTCTGGAGATAATCCGGCCCAACACACTTCACATTGCAGGGCTAACTTTAAAATGACATTAGGTTTATCAGGGTCTTGTCCAGACAAATTTTGAATATTCCCAAAGACGAAGATCCCCTAGGCTCTCTGGACACTTGTTTCAGTATTTGACTACCCTCACTGCGGAGGTTTTTTAAAAATTTGTATCTAATTGGAATTTTACCTCCTGCAACTTGTGACTGTTGTTGTTTCTTTTTCTTTCACTGTAAACCTTCAAGAAAAGTCTGGCATCATTTTCTCTGCACCTTGCTCCTCGTTGCCTGATGGCTGCGGGTGGATCCCCCTGAACCTCCTCTTCCAAACTGAACAAAGCCATCTCTCAGTCTCTCCTTGGATGTTCTTGGTCCACTTCAATAAGCTTGGTTTTACTTTTTTTTTTTTTTACTTTACCTTTACTCAACTCATTCCAGTTTATCAATGCCTTTTTTGTACTGGGGAGCTCACAGCTGGACACAGTACCCCAGACGTGAATAGTGTCTCATTAGCTACACACTTGCTAATACCGCCCAGTGCGCCATTGGGCTTCTTCCCCGCAAGGGCACACTGAACCTCCAGGTCCTTTTGTGCAGAGCTGTTTTCTCTCCAGCTGCACCCCAGCAGTACTGCTGTTATTCCTCCCTCACCACGAGACTTTGCTATTGTCCTTATCTCACTTCATGAGATTCCTGTTGGCCCGTTTCCCCAGTTGTTTGGGTTCTTCTGAATGGCAGCTCTGCCCTCTGGCATATCTATCACTCCCCACTCTCCAACTTGTTGCCACCCATGAGCTTGTTGAGGCTGCACTGTCTCCCAATATCAGGTCATTAACGAAGATCCGCCTCGACCAGTATAGTGCAGGTGCAGCAGGATTTGGACCTTCACTTCTCTCTTTGCCATTACCTGGAAGAAGCCTTAGTAAAAACCCATCTAGAAAGGAAACAAATTAAGGCAGGATTGGAAAAAAAAAAACCCAGGCGATCAAGACTGAAACAATCTAAACCAGTCTTTAATCATTTCTACATTCAATCCAGGATTAACTAATTAATGAGTGCTCTAGGAGCTGGCAGCACATTTCTTATTGGAAAGAATTACTGTAAATGTAAAAAGGGCCAGGGAGTAGTTTAGTCTCCGAGATGCTCCCCACCCTGGTCTGCTCAGAGTGACTTTTGCTTTCTGGCAGCTGCCTGCACGCCAAGTGTTTTCCCAATAACTGTCAGCATCCTGCCTGCACATCGGCTGGGCGCCAGCTGCTGGGGAGGTGAAGGGGGAGATTATTCATCTGGGAGATCAGTAAATCCCGAAGGGAGAAGCAGGCCCCCAAGCAGCTGTTTAGCAGCAGGAGTTGAGGTGGAAGCAACCGAGAATAAATACATAAATAAGCACACCCCAACTTCCCTTCTCTTTTTTAGGTCCTGCTCCAAAAAAAAAAAAAAAAAAAAAA
>VZSC01007891.1:6113-88768 GCA_013398225.1 Steatornis caripensis
CCCCCCCCGGCCCCCCCCCCCCAGAAAAAAAGGAGGAGGGTGGTGGGGTGGGAGGGCTGTATGAGTAGAGCGAGACAACAGAAATTAATAGAGCAGAAAAAAATCTGGAAAGAAGAGTGCACGGCTCAGGGTGAAAGGGTTTTATTGTTGATTCTGAGTTTTTAAATGGGTGCACCGGGAGGGGAAGCTGCTCTCTCTTTGGATTACTGTGTATGGATTAGCAAAATGGGTGGGGACTTTGTGAGCTGGAATTGGAGAAGATTTTTGTGGTACGCTCTGAGTTTAATTTCCTTAAAACGAGAAAAGAAGCTGCATGGCATTGTTGAAGGTTAAATTGTTATTGTGTGTATGGTATGCTCTTATGTGTACGTAGGCGTCGGATCATCTCTTGAATATGGCTTAGTGGGTGTGTACTTTGCCCTGCAGTTTGGTCCTTGTAGGTGCCTGACTCCTCTACCTTCTGCTTCTGAGGCCAATGGTATTCCTGCTCCACTCCTGCTGGTGCTACTGGTTTTATGTCCCAGTGACACTTTTCTCTTGTTTCACTGACTGTACTGACAGCTGTTTTGGAAAATGTGACCAGGCAAAATCTCTTCAGCGTTCAGACTGCTTATGCCTCTGGAGAAATAACATTGCAAAGAACTGCATTTGGATTTGAATTTCTTGTGCAGACAGAGAAGTCGTGTGTTCAGCTGATAAGGAGTGCAGTAACTGTAGATTGAATCACTGCATGTTTTTGTAAATCTTGTTGAATGCCTGTCTTCTAGCTGAGCACTGTAGTACTGCTCAGTAGGGTTTGGAGTTAGGTGTGGGTGCATGTGTACAAAGTGTGTGCTGTGGGGTGGCTTTCACTGAGATTAAGAAATTTTTGCCCAGGATGAATAGTAAAATGTAAATGAATTGCACTAGTAAAAATTGCATGCCAGGTTGCATACTTAACTCGCAGATTGGTTTGGGAATGCTACTGGAGAGTTTAAAAATGCACTGTTGGGACCTTTTCATATCTCATAGCTAACTAAACTAGATGCCACCCCAGAGAGCAAAAGCAATTTAAGAAGCAATAAATTTAAAAGCATTTTATTGTCTTCTATCGCTATCACTGATCTGAGCTGCACCAGTCACTTTTTTACTGTATGGCATTACGTTATTTTGTCCTGACTCTCTTCCTCCTCCTTTTCCTACTTTTTGCCAGTGATGGCATGCCTTTCAGGGTTAAAAAGACCTTATATCCATTATGAATTTGCAATATATACCTAGCACAATGGAAAGAGCTGATCCCAGTTGGCAATGCTTGATATTATTATAATTAAAATAGTCTAAAATAAACCTTGAACCATTTTGTCATGCTTTCTTGTACTCCTTGTAAGTCTAGGGGACATTTTGAAAACCGTAAAGCGCCTGCTTTCACTAATGTAAAGCTCTGGTTTGTGTCCTAACATACACGGAAAATTCAGACTTTAAATCGCCTACCACATTACACTTCTGCACTGGTCTTTTTGGGTCCAGAATAGGGATAATCTAATGGAGAAACTCTTGGAGGAATAAGAAGTTAGAAGGGAAGTCAAAAATGGTGTTGTGGTATCTTAACAGAAACAAAGTTCAGTATGGCGGATACGTGAAACTGTGGTAAGCGTGGAGTAGGTTTTAAGGAGGAACAATTTCCTGCCTCGTAGCTTTCCAGGAGAATCTCGCAGCCAGGTTGTGCATGTTTCATTGGATGGTATCTTGTACAGCAGAAGGAGGCTTAGCTGTTAAGACTCTTTCATGGGATAACTTTGTATATCATTCTTTGCTCTCTCAGCAGTTTAGAAATGAGATACTTTTAGCCTCGGAGGAGATGATCTATTTTAAAAACATAGATTGTGTTTGTAGGTGGCAGAGAACGGCTTCAGAGTCATGTCATTTGGGGTTCTTTTCCTACTGACACCAGGGCAAAGTGAGCCCTCGGTCGCCAGCACCACAACGGAGTCTTGCTCCTAGCAGGCAGCTTGCTCCTCCTTTACTAGACTCTGTGATTGAATATGCACTCAAGAAGTACCCCTAGGAACTGAAGAACCAAGCTTGAATGTTTCTTCCGTCCTCTTACACCACTTGTATCAGAAATAGAGTTTATGTATTTGTTTGTTTATGTAGAAATAACTCCTCAGTGGTAATATTTTCCATGCCTTTACGCAAGCCAAAATTTTTTTGTGTTTTTGCTTGTGCCACATCCCTTCTGTTTACTGTTCTGAGTTTATTTTCGATGGAGGAAGCTGCCATGTTAATGTTAGAGACAGAGGGCCTCTGTTTCCAAAAGATACGGGAATGGCAATCTACTCCTGATTGAGAATTGGTGTGCTGCTGTTTTTCTGTGGATGCAATCTCAGTGGACACATCCCCACTAACTTTACACCGGTGTGGTGTCTGCAACAGAATTGGAGCCCCTTCCCCATCATAGAATCTCAGTAACAGTGTTTTGCGTCTCTAGGTTTTTATCAGGATAGTTACCTTGATATAAATATGCTTTGCTTTATTTTCTTTTCTCCTCCTTGCATTGAGAGCAGACCCTAAGAATCCCAAAGTGCTTTCAGAAGATCTGTTAGATAAGTTTAAACTGGTACTAGGTTGGTGTTTAAACTAATGCCTTGGCATTGGGTCCTGTCTTGCTGTAACATGCATAACTTGTAACGGAAGCTAAGCAGGAACATGTAACAGCTCGTTGGGGATGGAGGTGTCATCTCTGCCTTCCACGTTTGGGGTTGTTGGGTGGAGACCTCACCTTCTCCTGGTCCTGTTTGGGACCTGCAATATTGCAGGTTACCTCCGGGGGGAGCAAGGTAGTCAGCTGGAGATGGGGAAGGCTTGAAGAGTGACATTTAGAAATGTTGAGATGTTTTCCTTTGATATATTTAGGAGAGCCCTCCAGAGGGGGAGAGTAAGTGTGCAAGTAACTTTACTCTCCCTTGAAATGGAAGCAATGAGGTGGAAGTGAAAGACATGGGTAGAGAAAACAGAATATGGCAGAAGAGTAAGGAACTCTTCAAAATTTATTATGCATTAGATTTGGTTTGTATTGCATTGGTGATTTATATTTCTAAATGGCCCTAATTTGCCACATGGTAATGTCAAGTGCCTTCCTCGTTTGGTACCTCTCAGTGCTGGGAACTGTACAGGCAGAGAACAAAAAGATGGTTGTCCCAAGGAGCTTAAAATGTGCAAGAAACAACAGAGAAATATAGCCGGCTGGGAGGAGTACACAGAAAAGACACCACAACCAGTAGCCTAACCATTGTCAAGTTGTTGCACAGCTAGAGTAGCAGAGTGGGACAATGGAGGTGAATATGAAATAGCTTTGTGGCTGTTGGAAAGGACCTTTTTCCCTGGGCGTGAGAGGAAGCAAGAAGCTATGTGTCATGGCACTGACATGGGCTGTGATCGGGGAGGTGTGCAAGAAACAAATATCAAAAGGTATTCACTGTGTCAGGTAAGAGGGAAGCTCCTTACACAAAGGTGCTTGATCTGCAGCTTGTTAAGGCAGTGTGTTTGCTGTGATGTGCTCCCAGGCACCGCCTTGTCTTGGAAGCCTGTTCTAGTGATGTACTGGGCTTGTGTCCCGTAGCACAGTGGGGAAGAGGCATCTCAGAAACAAGGCCTATTTATTAAGCGGGTTGCCATAGCCCACCCTCGTGGTGCTCTTTTTTCTAAAGGCAAAAGATGAGCTAGCAGACTCTGAGCTGGTGATAGCGAACGAGCTGAAATCCACTCACCTGGTTAAGGCTCCAATCATCTGTGCTATTATCTGTGTCTTAAATATAGTACAGAATTGCTCTTACAGCTTCAAGTTCTTGCATAAAGTAGTCTTTCATAATAGCTTTGTGCACTGCTTATGCCTGTCATGGTAAGGATGGTGTGTGGGACTTCAGGAGATTAGAAGGAATAATTTGGAAGGTGTATGTTAATTTTGCAGATTTGGGAGTGTGGTGTTCCTTCGTGTTTCACTATCAAGGAGAATGAACTGCAAGCTGATGCTTACAACCGATAAAGAGTATCAACCGATTAAAAAGTTGCCCTCAGGGGCAACTCTGAAGAAAAGCGGGGTGCTGATGGATGAGGTGGGTTAGGGTTTAAGTTAGAAGTGGAGCCCGTCTTAAGAAAGTTTTGTATTTTCTTTCAGAACACCATGCTGGAAAGAGTTATTGCGTTCAGTGACTGTGTAAATTAAAGGGAATTAGGCAAAGAATGATGCGTAATCATGTAATTAATGACAGTTGATGTATAATCGCAAGGGGGCAGTGTTAAGGTTACATGTACAGCTTGAACTTCTAAGTGCCCTTGCTTCTGAGTGCGTAACCCTTGTCACGTCAAAATGCCTGTTAATCGCTTTTTGCTCTTTCAGCCTCTTTTAAATTGAGGAGTGCAGAGAAGCAGAGGAATTCCCTTTCAGATCTTCAGTTCTGCTGACCTTACCAGTGCTGTGTTTGGGTCTGTGCTGTTGGTGCGGTTTGATTCACTGGAGCCTGGAGCTCCAGGTCCTGTTGCTCCTGTCACTAGTGGTCTGCAGTAGACATCCTCTCTCCCATGAATTTTAGCAAAGGCTTAGCAGCTTCCTCTCTTGCATAGCTCCTAAAGCGCACTGGGCTGTGCAGGATCGCAGCTGGCTGGACTTTATTTAGAGCTAGGTTAACCACAGGTGCATCTGCTCTGACTGCAGTTTAGATGTGCCCTTTGTGAGCTTAGTGGAAGCGTGCTCAGCATTGTGACTATTCAGTCGCTTCAAAAGTCACTTGAGTAGAAATCCCTTTCTTCTCAAAGCAGCAAAAACCTTGCTACCTTGTGACATCTCCATCCAGTCTTTGTCTTTCCAAATTTTTAGATGTGGTATAGATAATGTAATGTGCGTGTGTATGTATGCTTTGGAACTCAAAACTCAACAGTTACATTTCCTATACTCATCAGGACAGCAAAGGAATTGCCCTTCAGTACGTGCAGTTTTGGAAAGTTGTAATTCAGAGCAGGAATATTTTGGGTAAAGAATGACTGGAAAGAACTAAGAAAAGCCAAGTTTGACGATTATTTTGTAAATTAAACTATAGCAGTTGTGCAGCTCCCTCTATAGTAAGGAATAGCTGCTTAAACAAACCCAGCTATTTCCCAGGATTTGTATTTGTTCTGTTCCCCTTGTGGAAGAAAGCAGAAATGAGGTGGAATGTGGCGTAAGTAATGTCAGAGTGCTGCGCACCGCTGGTGCAAGTGTGTGGTTTGAAAAAGCATGTGCTGAGGGGGCTGTTTGCACACTGTAGCGTGCATGTGGAAATGATTTGCTCCTGGCCCTCTGCTTTTGCTGGGTGCCTGTTCCCCAATTTGTGCTGCGGCTTCAGGTGACACAAGGCTGGGGCAGTTCGTCTGTGGATGTGTGTTGTCTTTCATGTTGTGGCACGACCTGTCAGTAAATGATGGATGTGTCCTTCCCTGCTGCAGCTGTAAACTGGGCGATGGATCATTGGCCTTTGTAAAGCCCTTTTCATCTGCTGATCTTAAAGGCCTTCGTAAGAGCTGTGTCTTGCGCGTTTACAGAAAGGATATCCCGAAAACTATTAGGAGGCAGAGGGAGTATTATGCTGTTCCCCTTGATAACCATGCCTGTACTACAGCTGCATCAGAAGCAGCTCTTCTAGTGGATAGAGCTGATGACTACCTGCTTGTGATCTTTAAGTGGATTATCTTCCTCCAATCCGGAGGTCACACTAGAGCCTGCTTACAACCAAATTGAAAATAAAACCTTCAAGAATTTATTCCATTGAAGTTCCATGAAAATAGCTTTTCATGTGGGAAATGACCAAGGGTCATGCCGCTTTGAAATCTTGCATATCCTTGTGTTATGGGTGTGTTTTCATGGGTCAGCTGGCTCTTAAAAGCCAGTTGGGTAAAATTCACGTCATGTAGAAAACATTGCTAAGTTAGAATTAATGACAGGCTGGCTAAGTGTACCATTGCCATACAGTGTTTGGTAAAAGCATCACCTCTGTGCTTGTTCTAGCGAGGAGTGCTTTCGGCGCATATCCTTCCGGTGAAGGCCCTTTGGACTCAGTGTGGTTTTCAAAATGGTGGTGGGAGAGGTGGGGATTGCTCATGGAGGAGTAAGGATGTTCTTTGTTCCCTCTTGCTGCTCAGTGACACTTCGTGGTGCATGTTCCTGTTGCCTGCTGCTGCTTGTTGTGCTGCCTTTCGCGTGAAACAGTAAGACTAAGACTCTGTTTTTTCAGGACACAGCAGAATAGCCAGTGCTTTTGTGGAAAGTAGAGTTGTTAATTTAGGCATACCTTCTAGTATGGATTATTTAGATACTTCCTTCTGATCTCAGCTGAGTGCTGTATTCATCTTGTTCTTAATTTTTTTTTTTTCAGAAGGGTGGTGATAATGGCAGTGGCAGTGTTTCATGATCTCGGGGATGCTGTGTTTGAGTGATAGAGAGGTTCCTGAGTACCACGTGATTTCTTGTATCACAAGCGGTGGCAGTGGCAGACTTACCCAGGTCCTGTTTGAAAGCATGGGGGTAGCCTGGTGAAAGGCCTGTGAGAGGTGCAAGTACTGTTTCTGTTATGCTCCTGAGTCCTTTCAGCTGGGTTCAATTGCTTTTTGGTTCTTTTCCTTGGCAGGTCTTGGCTTGTGGGCAACTCTAGCAATCCCAACGGGAACCTCACGCCAAAAGGCACCATGATAGTGATGACTGACGTCACCGCAGCCCCCAAATTGGGGTCAGCTGCCACCACTCCAGCTGTGGCTCCCAACTTCTCCTGGATGCCGGAGGATGGCAGCCCCACAGCTGTGGAGCAGCCAATATTCCTCATGACCACCGCTGCTCAGGCCATCTCAGGTTTCTTTGTATGGACAGCTTTGCTCATCACCTGCCATCAGGTAAAACTCTGTCACTCGTACTTCTCATCCTTTTCCCCATGTGGAGGAACACATGTGATACCCGGGCGTATCTCTGCTGGGTACAGCTGTGTGGTGGGAGTTTGCAGGCTCTGGAGTGGTACCAGGACCTATTTTTTTGGGTCTAATGTATTTGTGCTGATCGAGGTGGCAACTTTTATATGAAGGCCTTTTTCTGCCCAGGTTCAGACTGTTTGCATAGTATGAATGGAGAGGAAGAAATACCCTTTAAAACTAACAGATGTGAAACATTTGGCAATCTCTGGAGTGGTTGCAGAAAGGTGTGTTATCTCAAGCCATCCTTTCCCAGGTCTTGTAGCTGAATCTAGTAATTTTGTTATTGTGTCAGCTGTTAGCTAAATGATCGTGGTCATCTGCTGTTTGACATACCTCCTTTGATCTCCTGTGCCAGTGGATTCCACAGGCTGAACTCCACTGCGGAAAGCAGTAGCAGGAAATGTTTTATTTTAATTTTTCTCCCCTCCTGTCTTTCTGGGGCAGGTGTCCCGGGAGCCAGAACAAGTCAAACCCTGCATCCTGTTCTGTGCCTCTCTTTCATGCGGTTGTCATGTGAACTGAAAAATACAGTGGGGAAACACAAGCCCTGTTATTTATCAACCTGTGTTTTGTACCTGTTGGTCTGTAGATTCCAGAGTGATGACTAGGATCTAGAAAACTACAGCCTATTGATGGAGTACAGGGGCTAGTGAAGTTCAGAAATGGATTAGTCACTGATGAATAAGAGTAACACCTGCAGTTTCACCAGCTTGGGTAACAATTACAAATGCCATGGATCCTCCTGTTTCTGAGCACAAATTGATTGCCTACTGAGGGTAGGAAGAAATCTTTCCTCTGCAGTATAGCATTGCACAGTTAGGCATTAATGCCCTTCTCTGAAGAAGCCAATGGAGGTCAGTGCCAGAGAGACACTGTTGATTGAAATGCGCTGTTGTCCTATTACAAGTTCCTGTGCTCTTGTAGACGCATGGATTGCAGTGACATCCAAGGGCAAAGCTTAGAGTCATCTGAACTCCAGTGTCAGCTGTCCCTATGCTGTATGAGGTGTGTCACTGGGATTGTCACAAGGAAAAAATATCTCTAAGTTTGTTAGTGGATTTTCAACTTGCTCTCCTCAGTACATTAGGCTTTTGTGAGCTCTTTGCGCGATAGGGAGAGGAAACCGAAGTATTTTGAGCCCTTTGATTTTGATCAGAGCTGGCCAACAGGCAGGGAGACATGAGCAGTGGACAGCTGGAGAGAGACAGCCTCCTCTCCCTTACGAGGGAAGAATGAGAGCATCAATGTGTGCCTTGTTAGACCTTGGAAAATCCTCATAGCACGCCCAAATGCAGGGTGAAGTTTCAAACAAATGCGTGTGCCTCTTTAGGCATCAGAATTGGTCAGTTGTGAGGCATGTGTGTAATAAACTAGCTGTTATTAATCCCAGCAGCTGGGGCAGCAGCTTGATGAGGGTTGCCATACGGAGGCCTTGCCTCTGAAGAACATGCCTTCTGCCGACTTTGTGGCTGACGGAACGTACCCGCAACTCATGTCGAAGTTCTGGCCGTGTTATTAGGCCATTGCACGAGNTGAGGCATGTATGTAATAAACTAGCTGTTATTAATCCCAGCAGCTGGGGCAGCAGCTTGATGAGGGTTGCCATACGGAGGCCTTGCCTCTGAAGAACATGCCTTCTGCCGACTTTGTGGCTGACGGAACGTACCCGCAACTCATGTCGAAGTTCTGGCCGTGTTATTAGGCCATTGCACGAGTGGTGCTCATCTTCAGGCTATGCTTGTGGTCAGTACCTCTCCCAGGAGGTGGGTATTCTGTGAAAAAGCATCTTAGGTGTGGGATTTAATGATGGCTGATTGTGAGTGGTGGGAGTGGGTGGGGTGGGGACATTGCAGTCCCCTCAGCCAGTCACTTAGGGGGATTGGCATGTGTGCTAACAGTCAGACAAAACAAGCGGTGTGGCTGCGTGGTTCCTTTGAGCACACTGCATGAGCTCAGTGCACCCTTGATGGCTGATGCTTTGTGGCCATGCTGTCACTGATGTGCAGAATGGCACCTTTTGAGCAGACAGGCTGTGGCTTATCAGCTCTTGGCAGTGCTGTGAAGGGCTCTCATAGGTTGTTTCAGGTGAAAGTCTCGAAAGCGTCCAAAATTGCCAAGAGAGCAAGAGTGTTTGCAATGAGCATGCGCTTAAATGCAAACTCCTTCCCTCTTCAGAGAAAAACAGCCTGCGGTGTTGTGAATCTTAGGTGCTTAAAATAGGATAGCAGCAATATGGGATTGATAATTGGAGAAAAAAGGTATGGAAAAAGAATATGGGCAAGGGGGGTATGGTAATAACAGTACATTAATTCCCTATGAGAAACTAGATTAGAAATGCCTCTACTTCCTTTTCTTCCTCCTTCCCACTCGCTGCAAGCTAAGGGATGCTGTATCAATGCTGTATGGTAACAGCGATATTTTTTTTTTATGTTTATCACCTTGAGGCTGCTGGAGGCAATCAAGAGACGATATACTGAGTTTGTTTTTCCTGGCTCAGTTGACTCTCCAGTTCCGCTTTCTCCTCTCTGTTCCATATACTGCTGATCCTGGTCTACCCTCTCCATCCTCTCAGATATACATGCATCTTCGCTGCTATAGCTGCCCAAATGAACAGCGCTACATTGTTCGGATCCTCTTCATTGTGCCCATTTACGCCTTTGACTCATGGCTCAGTCTCCTGTTCTTCACCAATGACCAGTACTATGTTTACTTTGGCACAGTGCGGGACTGCTATGAAGGTAAGGAGGGGTCAGACAGAAAATGGGGGAGGTGGGAAGTGAGAGAGAACTTTTGCTTCTGGTGGGACACATGGAAAAAAGCATCACTGTCACCTACTGAGATAAAGTTTTATGGTGTGCCTCACTGCGTGACCATGGCTTGCTCAGTGACTGAAAATCAGACTCACCGGATGGTTTGGTTCAGGGAGGGCCTTCAAAGGTCATCTAGTGCAATGCCCCTGTTGTGGTCTGGGACATCTTTCGCTAGATCAGGTTGCTCAAAGCCCCATGCAACCTGACCTTCTCCCTCGCTGGCCTCTGAGCATGACAAGATATGTTGAGCCTTCCCTCCAATGTTCTGTAGAGACAAAGTTTATGATTTTCTTGGGTCCTTTGCTTTGGGAAGGTGTAAAGCCAAAAATCTAATTTCTAGCTGGGTGTTTAAAGCAAGGTATCAGTTAACTCCTGGTTCTTGGAACAGCTGTTAGTTAACAGTGAGACACTTGCTTTGTCCTGTTTTTCTGGTGCAATTTGTTAGTGATGTATTCTGCTGGTCCCATCCTGTGGCCACTTGTGTGATCACACAGGGTAGCACAGCCACCACATGCTGGCGTTGGTGAAGTGTAAAGTGCTTTGGAGTCCTGCAGGACACAGGGTGCCATGTTCAGGATGAGTTACTGATTGCTTTGGTTTTGGTCATCTGCTGCAGATGATACCACTAGCATTTTATGTGAGGGGAAAAAGTTACTCTTCAATAAATGCTATCTGAACTTCCCTCCTTACCTTATTCAGAAAGGAGCCTTCTACCCATTCAGCAGAAGAAACTGTACTCTAGCAGTGTGTTTTTGAGGACAGTTTATTGCCATACCCTCATCAAATCATAACTCACTGGTGCAGTTGTTTTGGCAAGATCTGCATTGCAGAGAGAGGTGCCCCTGGCCATGTGAACAAGTTAATCAGCTGAAGGGACCAGCAGGCCCTCCTTCACATACATGACAATGCTCTGAGATGCAGCAGCAGATGGCAAACACGTGCATGTGATTGAGAAAGCATCTTTGTTTGGGCCTGGGTTTTTTTTCTTCCCTCTTTCCTGCCCTGCACGTGTGTGTAGGTCTAGCAGGAAGCCTGCTGCTCTGCGAAACTGCTCTCCTAGCAACAGCCAGTATCCCTCTGCCTCGTTTGCTTAGGGAGCTTGCAAACATCTGAGTGTCTGCTCAGGAGGCAGCCCATGCTCTGGAGTTCACTTTGGCACGTTGGGCTGTGCTAAAAGACTACAGGTGGTGGTGAAAACACCTTCAGTCAGCAGGTTCTCTCCCTCACTTTTTCTGGGGATGGCTTTGAAACAGCCTTTTTGTTCTCTGCCTTCCCTTGCCATCCACCTTATCATTTCATTTTTGGGAAGGTATTAGATTGCAAAGTGGAAGGGGCTCTGTTAGGGAACAGGGGGAGAAGACCCTCTTAATGAATTTTGAAAGCTGTCTTGGGCCATTTATGGTCTGCATTTCGTAGTGTGTGTTAGGATGTGCGTATTTTGATGTTGCTCTGCTTCTGTACAAACCTGGGTGTCAGTAACACTGGCACAAGTAGATTGTTTTTTTTTTTGTTGATGTCATGAGTACTGTCTGATGAATGTGGCTCAGGAACGGGAGAAGAGTTCTTTTGCTGGTGTGGTGAGCTTTGATAGCACTAATTTATTTTGGGGACAGAGGGGCAGATATTTCCCTCTCCCTTTTTTTTAGGGTGGTTTTTTTTTTTTGCTTTCTTCCTCTGATGTCATCTCTTCCCTAGTGCTTGTGGAATGGGCAGCTGGTATTGTAGTGACCACATCAGAGGGCAGGGGTCACTGGAGGATAATAGGAAAAGCCCAGCTTTTCTTCCCCTGAGTGCTGGGAGCTGTCAGCTGAGTTGCAGGCAAATTGCAGGCAAAAGGGGTTACCACAGTTATTTAAATCAGCTTTCCATTGTTGGCGTTTTCTCTCCTAATTAAGGCTTTCACAAAATCATTGCTGTGCGAACATACCTAATTTTGTTCAATAACAAGGATTACAGGTGGAATAACAATATCACAATTACGTATGTAGAAGCAGGTAGACCACTGGCTTTTATGTGCTGTAGCATTCTTGCCAGCTCGGCACATCTACAAGCCATAAATACAATGTTTTGAGAGTATGAGTGTTTTGGGGAGCGTTGAGTACTTCTTTTTCAGGGCATAGTTTGGATGCTTGTAGAAGAATTAGAGTTGATGTCTGTCTCTGACTTTGGAAGTTCATCCATGTAGGAAAATTGACTTCAGGTCTAATAACTGGCTGCTTGGTGAGGTCAGCTTCTCAGCACTGTACATTAGTAGGCTTTTGTTCTTATTTCAGAGTTCCTTGAGACTTCTGTTTCCATCCCAAGGTATTTTCTCTTTGTATTATGTCAGTGCTGGGGGCCAAAACTAGGATTTGGGTGTTGGTATTCCAGGGAACGTCCAGGTACAGACTATCATAGAAAATAATACTGAAAGAAGGGTAACCGGGTCTGCCATTTTGCCCCAAGGCTAAGTGGCAAACTTAGGAGTACAGTCCTTGCCCTAAAAATCTCACAACTGTGTGTGTGGGTCCAACAGTGATTACAAGAAGTCAAGAGAGTGGTAGACAGGACATGTGCAGGCTTAGTCCATGCGCAGTTAAGTGGGTTTGGATGCAATCAAAAGGAAACATGTCCATAGCTGTGTTGAGAGCCCTGCCCACAGTGTCTTCACCTCAGTTTATGTGTCAGCAAAACTGAGCCTTGAAGAGAATTGAAATGGGGCAAAATATTAGTGGTCAGTCTGAGAAGGCTCTTCCTTATCTGTACCAGGTTGCTGGGGAGGGCAGAAAAGAGGTGGCCCAAGGGGAAGGCTAGGCAAGAAACTTCAGCTTTCTGAGGAAATGAAGCATTGAGACTATTTTTCAAAAATCTCCACCAGACATGGAAACAGAGTTTCACTGATTGGTAAAAACCCTCTGTTTCTCCAACTCTTATGTCTGTAGTTTGGTTACTTCAGAGGGAGAATCTGTGTTCATCACCCAAAAGGTTAAATACAGGAGATAAGATATGGTTGATGGATCAGAGATAACTTTTCCAGATTATTTAGTACCAGTGTAATGTCCTGGAATAATGCACAGGAACCCTGTAAAGAATGGCATCTTACAGATGCCAAGTAAAACAGACTGACGACAGTTTTAAATGGTCCCGTGACCCTTTTGGCATGAGTCGTGGAACTGGCCTGGGACCTTGGCCAGACTCAGTTCAGATAGTCTTGTGAGTGCTGAGGTAGGATGATAAATGCAGCGAAAATAATCTGGAGTGCTTTGAAGGGGAAGATGCTGCATAAGCAGTCCCTGCTAATGTTTGGTGTATCGCCTGTACTCTTGGTCCTTGCACCTGTTTTGAAGTTGGTTGTCATTCTACTCTGATTGATATCTTTGCAGCCTTTGTAATATACAACTTCCTCAGCCTCTGCTATGAGTACTTGGGAGGGGAGAGCTCCATCATGTCTGAGATCAGAGGGAAACCAATTGAGTGAGTATTTGTTGTGCTTACAGCATGATGCTTTCCTCCTTCTGTGCCCATCTACCATGCCTCTGTCCTTGCCCTGAAACACTGTGTCAAGTGGCAAGTGTCTGCTGGGACTGGGTGGTATGAATGGTTATGATTTACTGGTACCTTGCTCTGAGACAGATCAGGCTGATCACATCCTCTTAGGCAAGCTGGACTGATTCACAGCTTTTCTGGACACCTGCCTAGTTCTTTGTTTCTTTTCTTATTCCCTTCTCTTCCTTTAAATCTTTTCTGTCTTCAGTTGGTCATGTGTGCTTCCTCTAGGATCTATGTTTCTCCCTATGCATCTCAGCTTAAACAAAGACAAAAAAAAAAAACATTGATTGGAGTGTGGAGTCAGGATGTTATTTCAGAAACGTATCTCAAAGAAGGGTTATGGCTGTAGCTGTAATCCTGGTTGGAGAAAGCACTAGTCCTCCAACTTTGCTGCAGAGAGGTAGACAAAGAGGGTAGGAATCTTGCATTCTGGCCCAAATCTTACTTCTGAACCCTGTCATCTTGTCTTGGCTCTTTCAGGTCCAGCTGTGTATATGGGACTTGCTGCCTGTGGGGAAAGACCTATTCGATTGGATTCCTGAGGTTCTGCAAGCAGGTATGGGCTGGAGGAACTGTGTCATCCTCTAGAACTGAATGAAGCATGTAGGTGGCAATGGTGCTTGTTGCTGCTGAACTTCTGAGATGAGCACTCCTTTGAGGGGCTTTCTAATATCATTTTGAGAAGCCTGGAGACGGCTGAGAAGAGGGAGTGTTTTGGGCTGAGTTGGTTGGTTTTGAATGATCTTAACATTTTCTACTCAACCCTGCATCAGGAATGCCTTAGCAAAAGACCTAGTTTATCTCCTGGATCTGATGTTTGGAAGAAATTCTGATTTCCTCTTCACTTTCTAGATTGCAGAGGCCCCAACTTTAAGACATTGATGGCTGTGTTGTGTTGCAGACACCCCACAGTTGTGTAACAGCCTCCTGAATTCCCAGTGCTGCTGTTGTGGTTGTGGTGTTGAGGAGGGGGTGGAGTTTGTGTGACACAACACTTTGCAGGAGGAACCGAGTATTGCTCACCATGTGTGTCTGTCTGTGCTGAATTGGGTATGTTGAGGGGGAGGGGAATGAGGGAGATCTAAACCTTGATACAGGGCTTGTCTGCTCATCCCAGGTCGGTCACCTCTGGCTGCCATGAAACAGCAAGTGAGTTTCAGGGCTTTACTCACTTGCTGAAATGAATGCATGAGGTTTCTCTGGAGACAGCGTGAAGCAGGTCTGGTTCTTTGAAAGGGCTGAGGTCATTGTAATTGCAGTCACTGGGTTTAGATATCTGCCCTGGCTTCTCCTCCACATCATGACCCATCTTCTCTGTTTTAGCAATATCCAGGAACATCAAAGATACAATGCAGCCTTATAGTAAATAGCCAGTGTTAATCTCTGCAGCACAATTGACCTTTTTCAAAGGACCACATCTTTCTTTTCTCTGTTCTGTTTTGTCTCTGTCCCATATTCTGTTCTCATGGCTTTCCTGTTTTCTTCCCTGATACTTTATTTTTTCTAATCTGCTCCCAGTATGCTGCTTTGTCTGTTTCTCTTGGGCTTCTTTTGTACACCCTTTGTTTGATTCGACGCATTACCTATTCTTTTTGCTCCTAATGTTAATGTTTAGATATGTCATAAGCAGATGTAACAGCCAACAAAGTGAAAGAGTGCTGGAGAAATAACTTGCTTTAGACCTCTTGTTTCTCATGTTCCACAGCCTCTGGCAGTTATCTCCACACATGTTGCACCTGCCTGTGTTTGGAAAGTTTTTTCACAACAATGAAGGCTAGGAGCATTTGGGGGGGAAGGGGGGTGTGTGGTTCTGCTGGTTTCTGCAAATCCTTAGCTCACTTGGTAACTCTGGCTTAGGTAGATATTTTGCTTTCCCTTTGCTGCTATCTGGCAGCAATTGTTCTGGTGAGGCCTGCCCTTTGCAAACTGCGAAGCCTGCTGTGGAGGCTGAGGGAGGTGTCTTGCAAAAGGATGTTTAAATACTATCATCCTTCTTGGCTCAAGCTTAAGTGTTGCCTTGGTGAGAAATCTTTGACACCAAGACTCACTTTCTGGTACTTAGAGACTTCCAGGATTGCCAAGTAAGACCTTTTGAAGCAAATTCCTGGGAAGGCTGGTGCGAAAGGACAACAGAGTGCATGTTGGTGCTGATCTGTGCAGTATCCACCGTGGTGACGATCAGGAAGAAGAATGTGCTGGAAGGAGCACCTTTCCCATTTTATCCCTGTTCTCAGCATCTCCAGCACTCCTGTTGCCTCCCACCACCACCTGCCTGTTTTCTGCTCTTTCCAGACCCTTTTCATCATGAAAGAATCTGTATGTTATAACCATTCCTTCTTTCCATCTTCACCTCCACCCCAAGCTGTTCTCAGGCAGGGTCTTGCTGTGGATCAGTCGATCTGCCTGCATTACCCATGGCCCTCTATCAGTTGGGTGGTGTGCTGGTGGCTGCGGTGTAAAATCTGGGCAGCTTGTTTCCCTAAAGATGTCTTGATCAAGATTCTTTTCTGGGTCTGTCTGGTGACTCTCACAGATGGGTCACACACCATCCATATGCTTCCTGTATGCCGTAGCGTGTTCTAGGGAAGCAACTAAAATAGGACATGGTGGTTTGGATTGCAGGGAAATGGTTAAAACATCCCCAGATTGGAAGGAGGGGAAGCTCAGAGGACAGTTGTTTACGAATTAGCTTGACCTTTTCCAGTTCACATATTTACAGTGACTCACTAACTGGCATGTGCTGGGGTTTTTAATCTCCTTGAAGTCTTATGACCACTAACAAATTGCATCGTATCCAAAGCAATTATTCCTGTTTGGTTTTGCCTTCTTTCCATATGCAGCCCTCCTCACATGTGTGCACGTCAACACCTGCTCAGGCTATTCCAGCCTCCTTCAGGGAGACATGGGTGACGTTTTTAGGGTCACGACCCTCCACTGTCTTAGGACCTTGGAGTTCAAGGTCTCCAGAAAGATGAAGCACGGGGTTGATTTGAGAGAGGAGGAGTCCCAATAGGAGCAGTGATTTATACTGGCAGAATGGATAGAGCTGATCCCAAGTGCTACAGAGCCTTTGGGGAGATTCAGTAAAGGTTATGTGGGTGACAACTGAAAAGCTCTTAATTTCTGTCTGGCAACACACATTGGTGTGTATACAAAATGCCTTAACGTGGTGGCAGTTGTTAAAGTTCCTCCTCAGAGAGCTAGGTTCCCCTCCTATCCCAGGGACCGCTTTGGCTACCTTTATGACAACTATGGATTGGAGTTTGTTTTCCTTCTCTAATATCCCTTTGTTAAACTTGCTGTGTCTGTACCATAGCACAGTATAGCATTTTTTTTCTCTCAGGCCATTACCATGCATAAATGTGCTGCAGCACAGTCTATGAAAGGCAGCTCTGGAGGAGAGCAGCTGAGCAGCTCCTCGGAGCAACCTACAGAAACGTTTCTCTTCCCATCCTGGACAAATAGATGGCACACATGCTTCTTCTGAATCTCATTTATCTCCTGTTGGGTGCTGCAGTCCTCAAGCACAATCGATTAGCAGGCAGTGGAGTCAGACTCCTTGTTGGGACTGGATTGTGTTGCATTGCTGCGTTGTCCCAGTGGAGACACTGTCATCGTGATTGTTTGGGAGCTTGGCCTCTTGGAGCTCCTGTCTTCTCATTCCTCCTCTCTCATTCCTGTAGGCTACCCTGCAGTTCTGTGTGGTGAAGCCCCTCATGGCGATCAGCACAGTCATCCTTCAGGCCTTCGGCAAGTACCAGGATGGTGACTTTGAGTAAGTAAGTCTGTCTAGCCAGGCTGCCTCGGCTGCCCCTTCTCTGTCCAGTTGTGCTTATGGTCCATGTGTATGCTGGGCCATGGGAAAAGACAGGAGGACAACACAGGCTGAATATGCAAGTGAGAAAGAGGACAGAAGAAAGCCTGTTGGTTTCAGGTTCTTTCTGCCTCTGGCAGGGGGAATGGGACAGGGAGGCAGGAAGGAAACGGAGTCTTAGTGGCAAGGGGAAAAGATAATGCTGAAATTTCAGGCATTCATGTATCTTCTCTTTTCAGTGTAACCAGTGGCTACCTCTACGTGACGATCATCTACAACATCTCTGTCAGCCTGGCACTGTATGCCCTCTTTCTTTTCTACTTTGCCACACGTGAGCTGCTCAGTCCCTATAGCCCAGTCCTCAAGTTCTTCATGGTGAAGTCTGTCATCTTCCTGTCCTTCTGGCAAGGTGAGCTGCTTTTCCCTTCCCTTGGTAGGCGCAAAGAGCTCTCTGCAGGGACTCAGACCCTGGACTTGATAGAGCAGATAATGAGTAATAGCCAAAATGTCTTTCTGTATTATTATATTTGGTTTATAATCTTTTATTGCTTTTCTCTGGGAAGCCCATTTTGCTTATTTTCATCTTTCTTCGTATGGTCCCAGATCCTCACTATCCCTGTGTGTGTGCAAGCACATATCTGCTTGGCAAAATCAGCTGTTTGGATAAAGAGTCCTTTGCATTCCTGGAACAATCATAAAGCACAAGCTGCCAGCATTTTATCTGCATGCTGCCATTTTATTGATTAAAGTGGCATATCTAAAAAATTTTAATACTTTTTTTTAGTGCTCTATAAATAAAATTTTAATGGTGTGTCTGTGATTCATGTGAAACAGCAAGCTGGCTGAATGCAGTGTGTGCTACCACAGAAGCACCACTGAGCAGAAGGACATTCAGAATATGTACACGTGATGCAGAGGCACATTCAGAAAGCTGAAATTCCACCTAAGCTTAGTGCTTCTTACTAATTGGCTCTAAGCATTTCCCTACTCAATGCCCTACTTAGGTTTACTGAGTTGCACTTCAAAGACTAATTGAGTAGGAACTTAGGTGGAATTCAGGCTGTTGGAGTATGGCCCATCCTCCCTGTCTACAGACAAACTAATAAGCTATCTGGTTTATCATCTTCATCAGCCACCTGGCTATGGACAGGGAGAAACATCTTTCTTGCAATGGTGTATTGAAACAACATTATGCTTAAATGAAAAGCTCTGTTACTTCAATTTTTGCTCTAGCCTAGTGGAAGTGCTGGGATCACAGAAGTGCTCACAGAAATACCTGACTGCTTCTTACCCTTTTGGACTTCAGTCCTGCAGCAGCTAGTTCTACAGATTATGCGTCAGTTGAGAATAGAAGAGGGTCAGAGTTTGAACATCCTTTGCTTAAACATATTTGTCTCATTCATTCCTCCTTTCTCTGTTGTACAGGTGAGCGTAGATGGGAGTACCTAGTGTGCTTTGTAGGTCCTGTGTTAAATGGGTTTGCATCTAGGATGTACAGCACAGACTGCTATTTTCATTCTTTACAGTTAGTATGTGATCATGTTTTCTGCACATTTACATGAGCTTGCTGCTTTGTTTAGGGATGCTGTTGGCCATCTTGGAAAAGTGTGGTGCCATCCCCAAAATCCACTCTGCCACTGTGTCTGTGGGTGAAGGCACGGTTGCTGCTGGGTATCAGGACTTCATCATTTGTGTGGAGATGTTCTTTGCAGCCATCGCCCTGCGCCATGCCTTCACATACAAGGTGTATGTGGACAAAAGACTTGATGCCCAAGGTAGGAAATCTGCCAGCGCGTATGGCTTGTCTGTTTGGTAGCAAGACTGGGTGGAGAGTGGTCCCTTGGCAGCCAACGCACTGATATGACTCTCAACCTGAATGCTTGGAAAACATCACATTCCCTCCTCTGAGGTGTCTGAAAAGATTCATTGTGCAATGGCTTGGCAGGGCAGCAACCTTGCCTGAATTGCCTTGTTCCCTTTTCAGTTCCCCAGTATGCCACCCACGACAGCTTGTTGCAGACTTGAGGGCTGCAAGAAGTTGCATCCTTTTGGTAGAGTGGGTTCATCCTTCTTCCTGTCTCCCCAAAGGGGAACTCCATTGCTCCAGATTGTGCAACAGAGTGAAGGCAGGAGGGACAGGGCCTGAAACAGGCTCTGTTTTGAATCTGGCTCAGGAAGATGAGACTGTGCTTTGGCAACATGTTTGGCGTGGAGGAGGAGGAGGATCCTCCTGTAATGACCTTGTGAGGGTTGAGCTGCTAGAAGTCTTATTCTGGGGAAGAGGGAGGTGAGTGTTATTTCTGGGAAAAGGGGGTTCTCGTGCCCAGTCTGTGCAAGTACATTCAGTGTTCTCCAAATGAAGGGGTTGCTTCCTGCTGGAAGGAATCTGTGCTGAGGTGTGGGAAGACAGCAGCCCTTGGGCACTGTTCATGTAGGTGATCCCTCCCTCCCAGCCAGCCAGCCCCAGAGGTTTTGGAAGGACAGTGGCTGCAGGTGGGGAGATGAGATTTGTGGGTGATGAAAGGGTGAACTGCTGACCATTACAGTGGGGGATGTTTCTGTCGTGGGTCTTGTTCAGTTTTTGTTATTTCTTCTCTCTCTTTCTTTCTTTCTGTTTCTCTCTCTCCTCTCCCTTTTATCTCTCACTTGCTTTGGCCACTGGTCCCTGATGCAGCTGTTCCATCATATGGGCCATACGGTAGGTAGAGCACGCTCTGTGTGTTTGTGTCTGTTGGTTTTTAACTGGGATGCTGTTCTGTCCTGATTCCCAGCCTGCCTAGTGCCTGCTCTGTCCCTTGTTCCCCCTTCCTTGTAGGTCTGTAACTTGACTGCTTCACACAGCTGCTTTAGGGTTGTGTGGACCATAACTTGTAAAACAACCCCATGAGCAGTGGCATAACATTTAGTGTTAGAGCGTTTCTGTCAGGACTGTGAATATCTCTCCAAAGAGTTACATGGTGTCTCAAAGGAGACGGTTTACTCTCTCACCCTGGCCTCCCTTCACTTTCATAATTGCCACAGATGATCAGCACGCTTTGGTTGTTTGGGGAGCTCATCTCCAGGACTGAACAGAGCCAGAAGCCCACGCTGGAGATGGGACCTAGAAGCCATGAGAAATGGCGGCTTCTAGAAAGACGCACAGCCTTCCTCCATGCTTAGTACTTGGGTGGGACAATCTCCAACTGTTGCTTCCCTCACGGTATCACTGTAACACCCTCCACCCATGGGGTGTTTCTGCTTCTCATACTGCCCATTCCCCTCCTTTCCCTCCTTTGTGCTGCTTTCAACTTTTATGGTCTCTTTCCTGTGGGCACTTCGATACTGCCCATCAGTCTGATTTCCAGTGAGTGGGAATGGCAAATGCCATTTCTGCTATATTTTTAGAATTTCCTTAGTTTGTGTCTTCCGGAACCCTTTACAGGAGCACCTCCCTACCTGACTGTCTTCATTGCGCACCCAAGCCATCACAGGTAGTGTGTGGTGGAGCTTGTTGCTGTGGGTATGTCCCATTATCATGGTGTGTCCCCCCATTTGGTACTGAGGTGGATTCACTTGGCTAGCAGTGGCTGGATTTAGGAGCACTACTGGTAAAACTTGACACCATTCGTGTGACATTTCCTCAGCAGGTGCTTAAGGAAGTCTGTAAAGTAACTTCTGCAGGATCTAGGAGTGCATGTTCCCTGTTCTCCTTACCTTCATATTCAGGGGTGTGGGGGAAGGTAGCAGTATTCTTCACTTGTCCCTCCTCATCTTACCCCAACAGGTCGCTGTGCTCCCATGAAGAGCATCTCCAGCAGCCTCAAGGAGACCATGAACCCCCACGACATTGTCCAAGATGCTATCCACAACTTCTCCCCAGCCTACCAGCAGTACACCCAGCAGTCAACACTGGAGCGTGGTCCACCTTGGCACAATGGCAGTCACGTTATCTCACGCTCCCACAGCTGCTCGGGTGCCCGTGACAACGAGAAGACCCTCTTGCTGAGCTCCGACGATGAGTTCTAGGAGGGGAAACTGCCAGCACAGGCTGTCTTTTTCCTTCTTCTGTTATTTTTTAAATTTTTTTTTAATTTATTGAAGCAGAAACATGTAAGTCATATCACTTCCTAGAGAGTGCAGATTGCACAAGTGGGCACTTCCCATTAGCTTTTGTGGGTACGGACATGATGAGCAATGTGGAGGTGGGGGAATGGTGAGGACTCCATTCTCGAGCCCGTTCCTTATAGAACCAATCGACTGGAATTTATTGAAGCAAAGCTCTGGGGTTTGGGGCTCTGGCCTCCCACACCTGCCCAGCTTGGTGTGGAGCGTGACTGGCCAGAGCCTGGAGTTGTGGCCAAAAATGTTTTTATTTTTTTTTCCAACTAGACAACCTGACTGCTTTGTATTTCTCTTCCTGAATGGTTAATGTAGGCACAGTTTGCTCCCCCAGCTCCCTGGTACTGACGTATCTGTGATCCTTGGGAAATGGGATTAGGATGCAGTGATATGCATTCCTGAGGACCAGACCAGAGACTGGTCTTTCTATAGCCATTGCCTTGAATGCTTAGTAAGGAACATCTGCCCCCACCGTCCTAAGCACCTGGCTGCGCAGTCCTGTACTGGAGTGAGCAAGGGGAAAGGGGCAGGACTTTCTTCCTGTTTCTCTGCTCCCTGCGTCCCCACTGCTCCCCATCAAACCTGATGCTTGTTGAAGCTCAGCAGGGATGGAATTACTGTCTCAGAAGGGTGGGGTTTTCTAATCGCCAGGTGTCCAAGCTTCCTATCTCCCCTGCGTTCCTGTGGCAAGAAGCCTCCCTGGAGCATTTGTCTCCTGCTAACAAGACTGAGGAATGGCCATGATAGATGGTGGAAGTTTATAGAGCTCTGGCTCTTTCATCACTCTTTGGGAAAGGAAGATACATAAACAGTAAACCACTTTTTCTTCTTGTTTTCTGTCCCCCACCAACATAGCTGCCCCTCTTTAAAGGTGTGGATTGTGCCAGGGAGCTGCTAGAGCAGGGCCTGGTCTCTTGCAGGTAGCTCTCCCTGTCTTTGTCATCCCTGACTTCCCCTGCGAGCTGCACAAGTTTTGCCCTTAGGCTGGAGTATTCAGGAAGGGATGTTGCACACTCCTTTGCTTTTTATCTCCGTAGCTGTTCTGGGCCAAACTGGAGCAGATTTGAAACCTGACGTGACCTGGCTGGTTAAAATTGTCCCTCTTAGTATCCCAGGTAGCAATTGCTGCTGCACATTTCAAAGGTACTGCAGCAGCTGCGATGCTATCAAGGGTGGAGCTAGCATCCATAGGAGTGGGAAAAGAAGCTTCCCCTTGCCTTCGTTGGGTTTTGGAACGGCCCCTAGGTATTTAGTGGAGCCAAAATAAAAATAATCCCTCTGTAGATCTATCCAGGGACCAGGAAATACCTCTTGCTTGCTTAGAATTCTCTAGGGGAGGAGGGGGGAGCACATTGAAGTGCCACAGATCAGATGCCCCTATCCCCAAGCAGGAGGCAAAATGGAGAGGTTGGAGCAAGCTGCTGCGTTCTTCTTGGCTGTAGTTTCTCTGTTCCTCTTCATGCTGGCAGGGTAGGCCCTGCCATCAGAAGACCTGTGTGTTTTCAGATTGCCCCTTATTGCTCTGCTGGGAGAACTGGAGTCTGGTTTACTGCCTGGCGTTTACGTTTCCTTTTGTATCCTATGTCCTTGTGGATTCACTTTCTCAGAAGCAGCTGTGAGCGAAGAGCACCTCGTTTCCTCAGCGCCCTTGCCAGAAGCGTGTGGTCAGGAGTAGAGGGGAAGAGAGGCTGAAGAGAGGCGAGTTTGCTCCCTGCTGTGAGGAGAAGATGGGGGAAGGCTTAGGGATGGCGTCTCTGCGTACTCGTGTGTCTGGTGTGGCAGTGAAGCATGTGGGAGCAACAGTGCTGGCTCTTGAGGGAGCTGGAGGCAGGGTCAGTGGATCCAGCAGCTTCTCTGCTGCTGGATTTCCCTCCCTGTTTGCATACATCCTGCAATGCCATGCAGTTAGTTACTGCTTTTCCTAAATCTGTCACTGCTTAAACGGACATGCAAACGCCATCTGCCAGGCTGTGTGTGGGCTTGGTGTAAAACTCCTTTTCCTCATGCCATAAGCCGCTTGGAAAGCAGGGCTGAAGTCTGAGTGGGCTTTCTTTCCACCTTCCACGGCTTTGATTAATAATCCTTTTGCGTGAGGGTATGTGTGTTAAACTTCCCCTCTCTCTTAGGATTGTGGGGCATGGGACATGATCTCTTCCTCCCCTTTCCTTGCATTTGCAGGCCTTGATGATGTCCCAGTGTCACTTAACTGGTGAGTGTCCCCAATCTTTGTTGCATTGGGTGGCCGAGATCTGAAATCTCTGGGCTTGCCCTGTTGAGCTTGAAGATGATCTAGGCTTGGGAAGCATTTTTTAAAAATTGTTTTGAAATGTATGCTGCATATATATGCTGTGCAGAGGATCTGGATATTCTTGAAGCTTCATGTATGTAGTGGTTTAAAATATAACCCTTTTGCACTAGCTGCCTTTGGAAAAGCCTGATGAAGAACTAGCACCCAAACAACAGCCAGCTGCCATGCATTATAATTTTTTATATATATATATGTATTTTAACACAACACAAAATCATTTCTGAGCTTCCCGCTCTTCCTCATCATAGGTAAGTGCCAGAGCAAGGACTGGCTCTGAAGCCGCTCTGGCTTGGAGGAACAAATGTCTTGCTTACAAGATAAGATCCAGAGCTTGAGAGCAAGGAGGCCAAGGCATCTGTGGTCTTGTAGGTCTGCTTGTGGTAGCCCAGGGCATCAACATACCTGTTGGTTCCAGGAGTAGGCCCTTGGAGCTGCTCTCCCTCACCTGCTTCCCCTCTCTTTCCTGCCTTCCTTCCTTTTTGTTTACCATGTAACATACCCATGGGATTTGTTTATTATTTTTCCATGTAGAGTAGTTCTTTGTATATAAATGACTGAAAAAAATGTATGATAAATAAGACAGAGTCACCTAGTTTTGTACCTATTGTGTTTAACTGATGTGAGCTCAGCGACAAGCCACTCTCTATTTTGGTCTTTGTGATGTTATACTCTGCAGAAATGAGCAAATACAATGACAAATAAAAATATAGAGATAATATAGATTGTACTTCAGCTGCCTCTGTGTGGTGCTGTTTCGGTGACTTCTCTTTTGAGTTTTTGCTTTTGCAGGGGCTGACGTGTAGTGGGTTGGTAGGCCTTGTCCTCCTTATCTGTGAGAGAAAAGCTTGTGTACACAGGAGCTGGGAGCAGCAGCGCTGCAGCAGCCTGGGGCTGAGACATCACTGATGGCCCAGGCCAGGAGCAAAACCCATTTAGTGCAAACCTGGAGTAGAGATGAGTCNCTGACGTGTAGTGGGTTGGTATGCCTTGTCCTCCTTATCTGTGAGAGAAAAGCTTGTGTACACAGGAGCTGGAAGCAGCAGCGCTGCAGCAGCCTGGGGCTGAGACATCACTGATGGCCCAGGCCAGGAGCAAAACCCATTTAGTGCAAACCTGGAGTAGAGATGAGTCTTGATCTTGGGTGCTCAGTGTGAAACACCTGTGGGAGAAAGGGGGCTGCTTTCTCTGACACAGGACCCAGCCAAGGGCAGCTCTGGGCTTTTATTCCATGAGTAGGGGTGGGGCAACATGAATGTAAAACCCAGAGCCCTGGTGTGAGCCCTGGAAGCTGGGACCTAGCCTGCCTGGGTGTCAGGGGAACATGCTTATCGTTCCACCTCAGCTCTGAGGAAGGGTGGCTTTTCCCCACAGGGAAGAGGTCAGGCTTACCTCTTTGCTTCCTTCCCCTTCTCCTGCCACCCACAGATGTGAGCTCCTTGCTGTTCCTGAGTCAGATGGTGGTGAGGTTACTCAGCAGGGAAGTTTTTGGGTAGAGCTGTCCCCATTGCACCTGCCTCTCCTCCCACACCTAGTCTGAGGGACCTTCTATAGAAAAGCATTATCCTTCCTAGGAAGAGCTGATTCCATACAGCTGAACTGCTCCTCAAAGCAAGCACTTAGGGAGGTGAAGTTCAGCACAAAGCTCACCTACTGAGCTCCTTTTCTTCCAGAGACTATAGATCTGTGTTCTAAAAGGCCGTGAGCTGTCCCCCAACCCATTTTTTTGGGGCACATTCTTGAACATAGCCTGCAGCAAAGCAAGAGGGAGCTAGAAAACCCTGGTCTCACTGAGACACTGCTCTGTCCTGAAGTACAAGAATGACCAAACACACTCTCACTGTGGAAAAAAAAGAAGTTGCTTTATTTGTAAAGTCTACAAAATACAGAGGAGTCAGGTAGGACGCGTACTGTAAGTCAGAAAATAAATAAGTATTTTTTGCTCTATATAAGATAAAATGTGATTTGCATATATAAAATATAAAGTACGGCTCTGTACCAACATCCTGGCTGTGCCGAGAGGCAGAATGGCAAAGAGGACGTGAAAATAACTTACGTTCGTGCAATAAATAAACCCAAGAGGAGTTGGGGTGGGGGGATGCTAACCACAGTGCCCTGTCCACGAGCGGTGGGCACCTCTCTCTGGGGAGGGATGGAGGCTGCAGCCAAGGGCGGCTGGCGTGGCAATACCCAGGCAGGGGCAGAAAGGGAAGTGGCAGGGGATCATCTACAGCAGCAGATGCCAAGGAGGGTCTGCCTCCTGTTACCTCCCCTGTGCTGCCTGTATTTAGCAAAACCAACTCTTCAGCATTTCAGCCTGCTGAAGAGCTGGTTGTCCCACATCGGTGTCCAAGTTGGAGGAAAAACAAAGGGAGGAGCCTACCTGCTTGCCAGGTGGCTCCCAGGAGCAGGGATGCTCTCCACCCCTGCTTCCCATCTCCTGCACCTCCACCCCTCTTCTCTGCCTCTGCAGTTCTGGCTCTCAGCGGCCAGGAGCACCTTTCCATGGGCTTTGTAGGCGGTGGGGCGCCAGGGAGCACTTGGTGGGGCTGTACAAGCCAGCCTGTGCTGAGCAAAACAGTGTTTATCTCAGCTCCAGCTGCCTCCACTTCCTTCCTGCCGGTGCTGCTGCGTTCAGAGACACACAGCCAGCCCGGCTGAGCATCCCGTAGGCAGGAAGAGGTGTGAAGGATGTGCGTGATGGAGAGAGATAGCACAGCACCACTGCTTCTCCCCTTTGAGCATGGCAGCCTTGGCTGACCCACTCACATCCCCCAGCTCTCCCCTGCCCGAGGGTCCCTCCCACCATCACCTCTGGGCTCCCTCAGCACCGCAGGCTGCCACAGCATTTCCTCATCCCACACACTCTTACCAGGCACCAACCTGCAGCCACTTTCTCTCCTGCTCTCATCTGCCACCTTCCCTCACCATCTCCATCCCCAGAGGCTCCTGCCATGCTGCCACCTCCCTCCCTGCTCCAGCCATGGTCTAAGTTGCAGGGCCAATACCAACACTTCTCTCTGTCATATCCCTTCTGCCCATTGCTGTGAAACCTCTCTCCCCATTTCCCTCCTTGGCACATGCTCCTGGGAGTGCCTGGCCCACATCCTCCCCCCTAAAAAAGAGGCACCTAGTGTTTTCCTGCCAGCTTGGAGCCGTGGGATGCTTCCTCACTGCTGCCTGCACGGGCTTGCCCTCTCCTGCCTGCTTCCCCCAGGGTGAGGGGGGCTGCTGCAGGTGATGGGGCTGGGTCAGAAGGGACGGGGCTGCAGGGCTTTGGGGGCCACTGGTGGGGTCCTGTCCTCCACCCCACCACCCACACTGCAGCAGCTCTCCCTACATGGAGGAGCTGGAGGTCAAGAAATGGGAGGAGGAGGACTTCAGGCACAGGTCCTGGTGGGAGGGAGGTCAGGGAGGGTACAGGAGAAACATCAGGGAAGGTGCCCCAGGGGGCCATGCCCGGCCAGGGGACAGAGGCCGACACTAGGAATAGGCAGCCTGGTTGGTGCCGGACTTGACGATGGTGATGACGCTGGCAGTGGCCACCTTAGCGGGGGGCCCGTGGGCAGCCACGGTGCGGGCAAAGCCCTGCAGGGCCTCGTACTTGCCACGGAGAGTGTCGAGCTCCAGGCGCATGGCGGCGTTCTCCCGGGCCAGCTTGTCCACCTCCCACTCCAGCTCCATTTTCTGCTTCTGCAGCTCTTCCTTCTGGCAGACACGCTTCACCCGGCAGCTAGCAGCGTAACCCCGGTTCTTCAGCGTCCGCCGACGCTGCTTCAGCCTCGCCACCTCCTCCTTGGAGAGGCCCCGCAGGTGGTGGTTTAGCTCCCGCACCGACAGCCCCATCAGCTCCTCATCCGATAGCAGCGGCGTGTTCTCCCCCAGCTCCCGCTTGACCTGCCAGAGAGAGGGGCGGTTGTGTGAGACCCCTGAACCCAGAACGCTGCCTCCCCCAACCCCCAGGTTCTTGCTGGTGCTCACCTTCAGGGCCTTGCTGGAGAGCCCATCCGCAGCCATCCTTGCCTCACGTTGGCCCTGCTGAGAAGCCATGAGGAAAGCCAGTTACCGCCTGCCCATGCCCCTTGCCTTGGCACGGAGGGCACCAGCCGGGCTGGCCTCCTGCCTGGTGCCCATGTCCCCCCTCCACCAGCTGCGTGACTCGTTCCTACCCCTTAAAAAAAAAGTACATAGTAATAATAATAGTAATAACTGCAAAAATTAATAATAACAGGGGAAAGCTGGACCTCCCATCCCTCCTTCATCCCACCCTGAGGTTGTCAGGATACTGCTCTGCCCAGGGGACCCAAAACTCCCCAGCCCAGCTGCCGGGACACCAAAGCTTACCCCCCGGAAAGCAAACCTGGTCGAGATCCGCCCGAGACTGAAAAGAAAGCAAAAGCAGAGCCCCGCGGGGCGAAGCCACCCCCCGGACCTGCGCCCGGCGGGCAGGGGCGCGGCGGCTCCCGGCGGGAGGGTCGGGTGCCCGCAGGCTCCGGGGCTGAGGGCTCTGGGCCGCGGCCACCCAGCGTGGGCGGGCGACAAGTGGCCTCCCCGTGATTCAGCAGCCCGGAGGAAGGGGTGGGGGGGAAAAAAAACAAAACAAAACACCGAAGCGGCGCCTGTCCCCTCACCGGTGGCCGGTCCCTGCGTTAGGAGACGGGGGAGAGGGCCGGGAGCCCCGGCTGCAGCCCGGCGGCCTCTCCCCGCCTCGGGGAGCCCCCTCCCCGTTAGCTGAGTCCCCGGAGAGGCGAAGGAGGCCGGGTCGGAGCCGGGAGCGCCCCGTGGGGAAGCGAGGGGCTGGAGGGGGACGGCGGTGAAGGTGGAGCCGGGGCGGCTGGGAGCTGATGCAATCTGGGCCGGGGAGCCGCCGCCGGAGCCGGGGGAGCAGCGGCGGATCGCTCCGGGCGCTGGCCGGGAGGCAGGAGAGAAGCGCGGACGGCCCCGCGTGCGGGCGCTCCCCCCACCCCGCTAACCCGGTCCCCGCGCTCGGCGGCCGCAGAGCGGCCTCCAGCCAGGGCCGGTACCGGGGCCCGCCGCTCCCCTCTCCCAGCCCACCCGCGGGGGGAGCACCCGGAGACGGGAGCAGAGGGGGCGCCCCGGCGGGGTCTCTCCACCCCACGGGGCCCGGTCCGGCGCTTACCGGGAGGCTGCGCTGGTCCCCACGGGGCCGCTGCCGGGTCGGGCCGTCGGGCGGCGCCTCCAGCCCTGCTCCCCGCGATTACTCACCCGCGGATTCTTTTCATTCATAAAAACACAGTCATGCGGTGACGTCACCTTTGCCCCGCCCCGCCCCCCCGCCGCCACGGCCGCGCGGGGCGGCTCCTGCTCTTAAAGCGGCCGCGGCTCTTCAAGAGCCCGAGGCGACGCCCGCGCCTCGCACGCTGCCCGCGCGTTAAACACGCCGGGGTATGAGTGCAGCCGCGAGCCGACACTCCTGTTTTTTCCCCTAATTCCGGAGAGACGCGCGCGCTCATGGAACGGCCGTACCCAGCAGCAGAGCGGCCCCACCCNCGCGAGGTCAGAGGTTGGCGGTCGCCGTGAGGCGCTGAGGAGAAGCGGGTGCTCTTCCCGGAGGAGCCGGGGAAGAAACCGCCGGTGCCGGGCTTTCCTCCTGGGCGGCTCTCAGCCCTCCTTCCCGGCGCTGGGTCGCTGAGTTCAGGGAAGGGCAGGGGCCGGGCCGTGCGGAGCCTGTCACCGGGTTTCCCCCGGGCCGCGGGGAGAAGCCCCCTGAGGCTCCAGGAGGATGCAGTTCTTCGGCCGGCTGGTGAATACCATCAACAGCGTCACCCAAATATTCACAAACCCTTACCGGGTGAAGGAGGTGCCGGCCGCGGAGTATGGCGCTCGAACCTGCCTGGGAGAGGAAGGCAGGGTGGCCCTGTACGAGAACAGCCTCGCTCGCTCGTGGGATTGCCTGCTGCTGAATCCCCAGAGCCCGCAGGTCGCTTTCCGGTGAGTGACGGACCTTTGGCAATCACCGCTCGAGCGTGAAACTGAAGACCCGAAATCTCCGATCTCGGGACCGCAGGGCTTCGCGGCTGTGGGGGGGTGTTTGATCGGCTGGCGCGCTCGTGAGGAGTCGGGGGGGAGGCCCTCGCGTGTGCTGGTGGAGGAGTTGTCACTGAAACAGGTTGTGAGAACGGGGCAGGACAGAGTCCAAGCTCTGTGAAAACGGGCAACTGTGAAGTAGGTACTCGGGCCAGAACATGTATGGGTACACACACTTCCACCCACATCCTGAGGCTGCTTTAGCATCTGGAACAAAGGGCGCTTCAGCCCAGAAGTTAACAACGTTCCTCGGGAAGAGGAGATGCTGTCTGCTAATAAAGTAGGCTCCCTTCTTCCCTTGGAACAAGCATGACATTACGTGAGGAGGAATGGGAGAATCCCCAGCACTAGTGTTTGGAGAAGAGCCGTTTCTCTCAGGTACACGGGATGAAGGTTGTTTCTTTGAGCAGGACCAACACTTTGTTTGCCTTTCCTCCAGGCTCTTCCAGCTCGACAACAAAGCAGATGCCCTGGTGCGTTTTGAGCAGTATGCCAGACAGCTGCGCCCTTTCTACGAGAGCTCCCACCAGCCCTTGTCGCTCGAGGATCTCCAGCAACTCAGTGACTGCTTCCGCAACCACCCCAGCTGGTCCTCAGCACACGTCGCAGTGGAGTTCGGCCATCGTGAGAGCTTCCGGCACAACCACGTTCTGAGGCAAGGGGCAGGGGGGGTCTGCGGTGGGCCTGGTTCTGGGAACAAGCTCAGGAGGGCAGGCTAGGCCAGATTAGGGTATCCCAGCTTCATATACCAAAGCAATGGGGCTGCTTCTTGGAGGAGCTTAACACCTGTGGTTGCTGCAGAGGTCAAGTTTAAAAATGCTGGCCTTGGTGTGTCATGCCCAAATGATAGATGTGGTGGCAAAGGGGGTCCAGTGGTCACTGTGTAAGCTTATTGGTGGGCTTTCAGCCTGCTGCTGTGGGCATTTAGAGCCTGGGGCTCTGGTGTTTGGCCTAACAGATTAAAGTGTTTTGCTAGAGGCACTAGTTAGATTCTTATGACCCTTGTGGAGCTGCTTTTTGGAGGGCCTTGTGGCTAACTGTAAACTGCGAGATAGGAGGTACAGTAGGACTGTCTTTCTGGAAATGGTTTTTGGCCACAAGCCCTTGCTCTCTTTACTTGGGGAAGTTCATTGAGGATAGGGGAGACTAGTGAGGAGTTAGTGGAGTCGAGCACTAATGTCAGCACCTCTGCCAGGTTGCTGACTGTAACCTGTCTCCTGCCTGCTTTTGGGCAGCGGGAGCTTCTCCCATATGGGGGCAGAGGAAGGAGCGGCCTGTCAGGGAGAGGGTCTGTGGCAGGGCTGCTTGGTGGCCCTTCCCTGTGCTCCTTCTCTGGCAAGAGGTTGTGCTTTTATGAACCTTGTGGTTCGCACCAGCTGGGTCTGTCACAGATGTGGATGGTACCTTCATATCAGCTCTCAGGGCAGCTGCACGTCCGTGTCTTTGCAGCCCTTCCTCGGTCTCACGTTGACTCATCTCTTGCAGCTGTGTGGACAGCACGGACAGTGAGGATGGCTGCACCCCGCTGCACCTGGCGTGCCGCAAGGGAGACATGGAGTGCCTGCTGGAGCTGCTGGAGTGCCACGCGCGGGTGGACGTTACTGACAGGAACGGGGAGACGGTTTTCCACTATGCTGTGCGAGGGAACAGCCCCCAGATCATCGAGGTGGGAGCGATTTCAAAGCTGGGGGACAGTGGGACTAGAATTGGTCCTCTCTGCTGCAAGAAGGGAGACAGGAAAATAGCTGCAGACAGGGGAGGAAGAAAGTTCCCTCTGCTACAGTGTCAAGTTAATACTTGAGGCTGATTTCAGCCTCTTTCTTCCCTCTTTACTGGTGCTGTTTCCCGTAAGCAGGCTCCAGATTCCATCCTGCAGTGGATCAAGGATATTAAGCAAGTTTTCTCAGAAAGTGTCATTGTTCTTGTTTGCATCAGGCTTTCATCCTGCCTTTCCTCAGGCCCTTGGCTATCCCTTCTCTGTCTCTTCTGAGCAGGGTATTTGGTTCTGGGCAGAGTGCTCCCGTGGGGGAGTGTGTGTTGTCTACAGACTGAAGGACAGTTCGGAGCTGCCCTGGGCTCTCCTGAGCCGCAGAACATGTTGTCTGAACTGAGTGACCTCAGGCGGGAGACAGCGATCAGAGCCTGGGGGCAGAGACAGTCTGAAGCCAGAGGTGTTCTCGATTGCTGAGAAGTACTGGACAGAGTGACGGGGTTCATAAGGGCGTGGGTGGCCTTCCACGTTGTTCCCCAGGTCTGTCAGCTCCCCAGCACTCAGTGCGAGCGCGAGACTGGCTCTCCCCTATGGCTGCACCCCTGACATTTGCCCAATACCTATTGTGACAGCTCTCCCTCTGTCTGCCAGACTGCTGGGGTTTCCTAATGCATGATGGGGGAGGGATGACGAGTGGGGCTTGCCATGCTGTGGAGCAGGGCAGTTGGGACCTTTGTCCTTTTTTTCTCTGATGGCAGCAACTTGGCTTCTTGTTACAGAAATACTCCAGGTCTGATAGGTCTCCTGTTTGTTTCTTTTCTCTCTTGATTCCTTGGTAAACCAGAGAAAAGAAACTCTAAATTCCCGCTTCTTGTGTGCACCAGGCCTTGCAGGGTTTCCCCAGGACGGCAGTGGGATATTTTTGTGTAACAAACCAGTCAGCAGGTAACAAGTCTAAAATTTATGAGAATACGAAAATTCCTTAGGTCATATCCCCACATGTATATTTTAAACAGAACGATGTTTGTATATGAAAGGAATAGTGGAGTTGCAGGGGAGATTGGGCTCCAGCCTGCTGACTGGCTGTAGTAACTGATGGGGCCGCAGCAGGAGAGGAAACTACTGGTTTCGGTTAGAGCTCTCATTTAGTTGGGCAGAGCTTGGCTCATGCGGTGGGAGACAGTGGGAATCTGCTGGGCTGTGTCGTTCAAGGTGGTGTGAGCCCTTTTTGGCTGAGGGATGTCTCAGAAGCACCCAGGCCAGAGGAAGGGGGCACAGAGAGCAGCAATAAACCCTTTGGGGAGAGAAAACAAGGAGCACTTCCATAGCTATTGTGTTGGAAGCAGGGGTGGAGNGAGCTTAGCTCATGCGGTGGGAGACAGTGGGAATCTGCTGGGCTGTGTCGTTCAAGGTGGTGTGAGCCCTTTTTGGCTGAGGGATGTCTCAGAAGCACCCAGGCCAGAGGAAGGGGGCACAGAGAGCAGCAATAAACCCTTTGGGGAGAGAAAACAAGGAGCACTTCCATAGCTATTGTGTTGGAAGCAGGGGTGGAGAGGACAGGTTGTAGTATTATGAGGAACCCAGTGCTCCAGTGTCTGTCCTCTAAGCTCAGGAAGAGGGACAGTGCTCTTGCATGTCTGTCTCTCTGTTAATCTATTGTTTCGTCTTCCCAGCTCCTGGGCAGAACCCCAACTGCTGGCTTGGACCACCTGAGCCACGAAGGGCTGACTGCTCTGCATCTTGCTTGTCAGCTGGGCAAAGAGGACATGGTTCGGTCTCTGCTGAAATGCTGTGCCAGCTGCAGCGTCATGGGGACGCTGGGCTACCCCATCCACACAGCACTGAAGTTCTCCCAGAAGGGGTAAGTAACCACTTGGGCTGCCAGAACAAGGCTGTTCCTCCAGGAAGGGACCTGTCTGCTTGTTCAGGGTTGTCCAAGCCTGGACCCCTTTCAGGGCAGTGCTCAGTAGAAAGATACCCTCTGCTGCATCACTGTGTTGGCAAAAGAACAGAGAAATGCTGCTGTGGAAAAGAAAGAAATACTTTCAGGAAAAAAAGGTTTTTCCCTGAATTTATCTCGATGTATTATTTAGTATGAGACGTCAGGAGAAAGACATGGTTTTTTTTTTAAAAATGTTTGTGAAATACTTTTTCTCAGAATGAGCTGTGAGAAGATGATTTACTGATGCTTAAACAGTATTGCTAATTGCTGCACCTCTGTCCTTGAGTGCTCTGATCCTAATAAGCTTTAATTTCAAAGCCTAGTTATTCCCGTCTCCTGTGGCCAAAGGTACTCTTGACTCTTAATGACACACTTTGGAACTGAATCAAGAGAGACACGATGTTTACTCCCTCTTTTGTTTTCCCTGGAGAAATTTGGTTCTCTTTGTATGTGTTTTATAATACTTAATTTTCATAGAGTGTCCGAGGTCTACAAATATGGCTCTCAAGTCAACACTAGCTGCAGCTAGCTAATTTTTCAGCATTTTGAAAGTGCTTTTCAACATTAGAGACACATTCACAAGCCAAAAATGTGCTTAGGTCCCTTAGTTTGCAGTGGGGCTTGCTCTCTTGTACATGGTTTATTTAGTGGTGTTTCAGAGCAGAGAGCGCGTGCTTGTTTCGTAAGTCTACCTGCCCACACTTTCTAGGCACTAAATAATAGTCTGTTCACAATAGGTGTAATTTTTCACTCAGATTCTTGATTTCAGCAAGTATTTAACTATTCCAGTTTTATCCCTATATTTCCACGGAGAGAGAGGGAGAAAAGAAGAATTTCCCCTTTGGGTCTTGACAGTTTCCAGAAATGCCATATTCCCATATTGGAGAAGCACCCACATGTTGCTCCACAACTGGGAACTGGGAAGGTATTCACCTGCTTCCTCAGAGCTCTGTGCTGCTTGTATACTTCCTGTTGCGCCCTTCCTAAGAAGAGCAAAACAAAACTGCAGCTAAGGAACTTGCAGGTGTTGCAGAGAGCTGCTGCTGCTTGAAGGGTTTCCTGAAAGGCTCTGGGTGGGAGGCAGGTGGTGACGTGAGCAGAGGTCTTGAGCCAAGACAGCAGCCACCCATCCTCTCATCTCATTGTCTTTGCCAGGTGTGCCCAGGCCATCCTTGAGGTGGATGCCAGCCAGGTTCGCTCCAAGGACCCGCGCTATGAAGCCACTCCGCTGCACTGGGCGAAGAAGGCAGAGGTAAATGGAGCCAATCTGTGGTGAGGGCCTGTGCTGCTGCCCAGCACCCGGTTAATTCCTCCTGCTGCTGACCTCTCCCTTTTCTGAGTGCATGTGCAGAGCCCTGGGAGTGTCAGAGCCCAGCCAGCAGCCTGGTGTTTGATTCTCTTTGCCATGTGGTGATCAGTGCTGTTTGCCATAGGGGACGGAGCAGTGGAGCCTTGCAGTGAGACAAACTGGTGGGCTCATCCCTAGTGTGTCATCCTTGGCTGTGAAACCGCGAGCTTGTGCCTTTTCCCTTTTTGTTGGGGAAATTGCAGCAGTGTCACTGTTACCCATCATGAGCTCTCTTCTCATAACTGACAGTTTCATGGAAGGAAGCAGATTGATGCCTTGAAAACTGCAGGGAGAGAGTGAGGTAGGCACAGGGCTGGTGTCTTGTGGGTTACGGTCCATCTTCTGCCAGAGATGGGCAGATCCGCGGTGTGATAGGCCATGCTGGAGCACCTGAATGGTACTTGATGCAAGCAGAGGACATTCCTGTGGCAGGAGTATTTTCCCTCCTGCAGTATCACATCCCTCTTAGAAATGTCCTGTGGAGTTTCAGAGCAGACATAAATCTGCTTGGCTTATAAAGGGAAGATCAAAACCCAAACTTTTTCCCTCCAGTCTGCAAGGATTCTGGCCTGAGTAGGAGCTGTTTTTTCTCCATTGCTCTCAGCCGGTTGCTGCACTTGCACGTAAGTCCCAAAATATCCAGAAGCTCTAGCCAGATTGTGAAACCACCAAATAGTTCTTGTGCTTGGAACAATGCAGCTGGCATCTGCCAGCCAGCCGTGTGCAGGCTAAGGGTCCCGCCTCTGCCCCTGCTTTGCTTGCCATGAGATGTGGATCATTTGACCGCCCAGGCCGTTGTCCTCATGATCTCTTTCTCTGTTCTTGACCTGGCATGCGCACGCTTGGGCACAGATGACACGGCTGCTAATTGAGTACGGCTCCGAGGTGAATTTGACCAGCCGGACGTCTGACATGGCTCTGCACATCGCGGTCAAGAGGGAACGCTTTGACTGTGCCATGGTGCTGCTGACACATGGGGCCCACACCAACGCCAGGGATCAGGATGGCAACACACCGCTGCACCTGGCCATGAAGGTTAGTTTTCTGCAGAGGCTGCTGGGAAGCAGAGGGAGTATTTTCTGAAGGGTTGAGGCAGGGACAGACTCCTTTGAAATTCCAGCTGTTGTCTTTCATGGGGTGATCTTTTGTGGGTGCCTTGGCTAATGAAAAGAGGAGGGAGGGAATGAGAGATGATTTAGCCGAGGGGAGCGTGGCTCTTGACTGAGCTTTCTGTTGTGCCCTAGCATGACCACCTGGATATGATCAAAGCGATCGTCGTGTTTGGAGGAGATGTGGAGATCCCCAATGATTTCGGGGAGACACCAGGGCTGTTGGCAGCCAGGAGCAGCAAAGGTGAGGAAGTGTGTCAGCAGCCTTACAAGGTGAACCCAGCATCCTGTCTCCTCTTGGTGGCCAAAACAGTGCCTTGGAGGGAGATGAAAATACGCCAAGCGTGGGTGCTGCTTCTCCAACATGCTTTCCCAGCTTCTAGG
This sequence comes from Steatornis caripensis, assembly GCA_013398225.1. Classification (NCBI taxonomy): domain Eukaryota; kingdom Metazoa; phylum Chordata; class Aves; order Caprimulgiformes; family Steatornithidae; genus Steatornis; species Steatornis caripensis. The sequence continues at coordinate 42,180 of VZSC01007891.1, forward strand.
CACTTCCTGAGCTAGCGACGTAGGCTTTGTGTTAATAGCCTGTGATGAATTTATTTTCTATGAGACAGAGATGCAAGAGGAAAAGCTGGCACGCACTACCCCTCTTTCAAACCACGATGTTAAGCACTGCAGGCTCACAGCGGGATGACGCAGTGCTGCTGAGCCACCCAGGCGGTTCTTCAGTGGCAAGAAGTGTGTGGCGCATGCCCTTGAAGCTGCGCAGCCTTGGGTACACCTGCTGGGCACAAGTCCTGCTGCCTGGTGTTTGGGAAAGAGATATCCAGGACATGCTTAGCTCTTCCCTGGGTCATCCCAGAGGTTTTGTGAGGGTCAGCGCTGCTGTGATTTTGACAGAGCCCTCCCTGCTGTATGCATGCACTGATTCTCTTTCTGGTCTGTGACTCCCCCTTCGTCACCTAAGGTGCGAACCGGAAAGTGCTCTTAGACCTGCTGCAAACTCTAGGGACTGAATGCTGCCACCCACCCAACCCTGACTCCCCAAGCCTGGCACCATCTGCCGCCTCCTTCCTCGAAGGCCCACCTTCCTCGCGGAGCAGCTTCAACAGCTTAGGTAAAGCCTTCCCTGGCCCTCCCTCGCTCTTCTTGCTTCACAGTGCCGTCTCAGATCTCTTCTTCAGATGGGCTGTGCTCTGGGGACTGTCTCCTAGCTCTCAGTTTCTGGTGACTCTGTCCTCATTCAGCTGTTGCAGGATCCTGTCTCTTTTATCTGCTTTTCCTGTATGTGTACTATAAACTCTTGTACTCTAAACTTTTGTTTTATAGACCTGACACAATGCAGCTCTGTAAAAGGGAAAGGGAAAACTGATTCCCTCACCCCTCTGGAAGAGGTGTAGGACTCAGTTGCGTGCATGTACTTTATCCACTGGGTCATGCACAGAAGGGGAGGTACTTGCTGGTCTGCCTTGAGGAACCTTCCAGTGTTGTGCTGGGCACAAGGAAATTAGAAGCATCGCTCATTCAGGTCCTGGAAGCCAGCAGCGGGGAGAGGGAAGGGATGAAGCCCTGGTCACACAGTTTGTGTTATGCGTAGGAAAAGCCTACCTTAGGACATGTGATTGTGTTGTAGCTTGTGCTCTGTACTGCCCAGACTGTGAATAAGCCTGTGAGTCTATTCTAGGTGCCGGGCTTTTCTTCTCTGAGATGCTTCAGAGCTTGGGCAGAGGCAGCATGAGGGGTTATGGAGTGGGCAGTGGGTGAGCTGGCTTGGAGGGAGGCTCTGACCCTCATGAGAGGGGCATGCAGGCAGATAACAGCTGCTTGTGGTCCGCTTCCCCTCTCAGGTTTGTGGTTTCCTTTGCAAAGGCTCTCCTGCGGGGCTAGAGAGCAACTGCCCCTGTGGCCCTGGAGTGTGTCTGTATCACCACAAGTCTCACTGGTTGGTGACACGTCATGAAAGTGTGAAGTGCATCTGTCACGTGATGCCAGGACTTCTCGCCATGGCCTTGTGAAGGTGATCCCCCCAGTTTCAGCTCTGATGCAGTGACAGAGCAAGGCCTTTTTTCGTCGTGGACTCTGGCCCTTGAAGAAGCTCCTCACCACATTCGTTGTCATCCACAGCTGCCTTCCTGCTTACCCTGGCACTGGCAGGAGTATTTAACTTCTCTCCCTCTGTTCTTTCTTCTTTTGGTTTCGCAGGCTAGCTTCTCACCTAGGCTGGATTGGTGCCCTGCGCCCAGGGTGGCCTGGGTGTACATCAGCTGAGGGGTAATGACAAGCCACCCTGTCCCCACAGCTCTCCTGCTAGGTTACCTCACAGGAGTAGATTTAGGTTTTATCTTAGGGCTTGCAGTAAACTGCGTAGTGGACACGCTGCTAGGCTCTGCCTTCTCTCTCGCCAGCTGTGCTCATTGTCTGCTTCTACAAACCCTTTGTCTTTGCCAGTGCATCTCCAGCTACCTGCTCTAAAGGATGGGGTTTCTTCTCTTTGCTGCAGTTTAATCTGGGGTGAGGGGGGGGTACCTGGTGGCTATGGGTAAGACGGCTTGTGTCTCCTGCAGGGAGCTTTATTCGATTGGGAGGGGAGTTGGATGTTCTCTGTGTGTTATTGTTTAGTGTAGGGGTATGAGGTTTGGGGATCCTGACCAAGCTTTCTGGGGTCAGAGAGAAAGTAGGAAGAATAATTGAAGGTTTTGTAATTGATTAAGTATAAATTGGTTGACTGTTATCTCTGAGGCACATACCAGAGGGTTCAGGTAGCAAAGTGGTCTCTAATTTTTTTTTTTTCCTTTTGTATGTTTATGGCCCTCTAGGGTACAAGGACCTTCTGTATGTTTCCGCAACACTTGGACAGTTGTTGAAGCCACCAGATGTTGTGGACTCTCCCAGTGAGAGCAGGAAAAAGTAAGTGAGGAACAGCTTCTGTCCAGTCTCCCCTGCAACTTGAATGGGAAAGTGTGTGAATTCTCCCTGCCCACACCCGAGGGTGTGGCATCCTCAGAGCTGACGTTGTTTAGTGTCCGTCAACGTTGCAGTTTTTGCCAGAAACCCTTCTGTGCCGTGTTGCGCTAGATCTCTGCTCCCATAAACGACCATCGCGTGTTCCTGCCTCCAGCCCTGGAGCTCCAGTGGAGCCCGAACTGGCAGATGAAACCCCTGCTCTGTCCCTCTCCTCTGCCACTGGGCACCAAACACTGTTTTGGCTTTGTGATTTCACCATCTTCACGCACTGCCCTGATGCTCATCCAGCTCTTTTGCTGGGCTGTGCACTGCCTTGGCAGTGCCTGCACCTCCCCTTGCATGGAGCGGAGGGAGGGTTGGCACTGAAGTGCTGCTCGCCGGGATTTAGGGCTGTCCAGTATTTATTTATGAGACAATATCCATTACTGCCTAGTAAGGGACTTGGATGTGTTTTTGGCTTGGAATGTCTCTAGTGTAGAGGTTAGAGATGGCTAAAAGAGCAAGTGGTACTGCACCAGCTCTGACAAGGCTTATCTGGCCGTGTCTGCTCTTATTTGCATCTGAGGAAGCACCGCTGGGTTTATTTGCTCACTGATTACACGGTCCACAGCAGCGTTCCTGTTAACCTGTTTTTCTACCTCAAGGGCCATGTTCCCATGTGACATGCTGTGATTTGTAAGCTGTCCCACAGCTCCCAGTCATCTGTGTCTGTCTCTCTCCAGTCACGACCGCCTCCTGTGCCTGGATGGAGGGGGCATCCGGGGCCTGGTGCTCATCCAGCTCCTCCTGGCTATCGAAAAGGCTGCGGGCCGTCCCATTCGTGAGATTTTTGACTGGATCGCGGGGACCAGCACTGGGGGGATCTTGGCCTTGGCTATTGTACACGGTGAGGGCAGTGCAAATAACAGGCCCCTTCTTGCTCCTGTAGGCTCAGGCGCTCCTCTATGGGGAGCAGATGCAGGGTGGGAGCTGCCTCTTGAGTCGTGACTGAGATTTGTTGTTCTTGCCAAAGGAGGGAAGGGATGCTTGTTAATGAAGGAAGGCCTAGACCTGGCTTTGTGCTCGATTCTCACATCAGCTGGCCTTGAGCAGCTTTCTGGGTTTTGGGAGGTGCGTGATGGCAGAGTGCAATGTTCTTTTCTTCCTGCTCTTTCTGTGGAGGTTTCACAACAAGGTGATCAGCACTTTCGGGTGGTGGGAAACTACTCTCTGAGCTTGCCCTTCCTCTTTAATCCTTCCCGGTCGTGCTGCTGAGGTCTGGGCAGATGACAGGCAGCCTGGGAAGGGGATAGGATTGGGAGTGATGCCTCCCATCTCCTGCTGGCCCTGAAAAGTCCCAGCTCTGATGTGCTGTTTGTTCTGCCTGCCCTTCCTCCCACCCCCTGCTCCTGCCGCACTGCTGCCTGTCTCAGGGAAGTCCATGGACTACATGCGCTGCCTGTACTTCCGCATGAAGGACATGGTGTTCCGGGGGTCTCGGCCCTACGAGTCGGAGCCCCTCGATGAGTTCCTGAAGAAGGAATTTGGGGAAAACACCAAAATGACAGATGTCCAAAAACCCAAGTAAGTCTTGCCTGGGGCTATGTTGGCTGATGCTCTCTGGAGTGTGCTCTAGACCCCTCTCAGCACAGATGCCGGGCCTCTTCTTAGAGTAGATCTGGAGGAGTGTGATGTACAGACTATTGAAGCCATAAGTGTGGGTTTTTTCCATTTTATTCTTGATCTGTCATGTCTTCGCCAGGGTTATGGTGACTGGGACATTGTGTGACCGGCAGCCAGCTGAGCTCCACCTGTTCCGGAATTACCCCGTACCAGAGACAAAAACCTCCACTGAATACAGGACAAGCACATCTTTCAAACCACTCACTCAGCCAGAAGGTAAATGCTGGCACACAGCAGTCCAGCTGGTTGGCAGGGGAGGGGACCATCCATCAGAGACAGATTTCCTGTTCTTCTTCCATTGCTCTGAAAATGAAGATGTCCCAGCAATGGCTCATCTCTGATCTTGACTTGTAGCTTGGTCTTAGTGATGGATCCCTTTTCTCCTCTCTCCTCCTCCCTTGGCTTCTCCTGTACCAGGAACAGGGGCTGGCTAGCAAGGTTTGTGAGGAAGGGGTCTGCTAGAGGAGTGCTGTGTACAGTCAATACCTTTCCCTGGGCTCTCAGGAGCAGATTAACATGGAAAAGCTGTGTAACTGAAGCATGCAGCACTCCCCAGCTTGCTGCTTTGTCTAGCAAATGTAACCGGTTCACCATCAAAATAGCAGCAATGAAAGTGGTAGAGAGTGGATTTGACCCAGGATACGTAGAAAGTGGTGAGAACATCTTTTAAATCCCCTCAAAATAATCATATGCATCCAAGCAGAGGCCCTACTGTTTGGAGAAAGAGGCACAGCTATCTGGGACAGGGTCTTCTGGAATTGCAAGCCCTCGTGCTTTGTGTTGGTGAAGGCAGGGTGCTTCCCACACACAGGGAAGTTGCTGCAGGAGGCCATGTGCTTTCTCTCCCTCCAGACCAACTTGTATGGCGCGCTGCCCGCTGCAGCGGTGCAGCACCCACTTATTTTCGGCCAATAGGCCGCTTTCTGGATGGCGGGCTGCTGGCCAACAACCCAACCCTCGATGCCATGACTGAGATCCACGAGTACAACAAGACGCTGATCAAGAAGGTGAGGGAAGGCCTGACTGGTAACTGGGGCTTTAGTGGCTCCACTGAGCTTCTCTTGAAGGGGAAGAGGGTTTGGGAGTGGATGCCTCTAGTGGATAAACAAGTTAGCAGTGCAGCACCCTAGAAGGAAGAGTATGGAGGGGGATATGTGTTGGGAATGGTGGCTCAGAGGTGAAATACCTCTTCTGACAAGGGTGTGAGACAGGGAGGCAGCCCCATCAGCCTGTCCTTGCTACTTTGAGCAAGGATGATTCAGTTGATAGTTGTGTATGGCCCTTGATGCAGCTCTGCAGGGCCTCTTTCTGCCTAAAAAGAAATGGAGAAGACAATGGTAGAGCACTCTGCAAGGCTGAAGAGTGAATGCCTTCTGTGGTGTGGCAAAGTTTCTCAGAAAGATGACTAACTAACTACTGGCAGCTACTGCTCCCTGTAGCTGAAAGGGGAGGTGTTATGCCAAAATGACTGAGAGCGCTCGACTGTTTCACAGTCATCTGATCATAGGATTCATCTTCGAGGTGATCCCATGGATTTGGGTCCAGGGACAGAACAGTGCAACTGTTGGAAGTCACACGGATTATACCTATCTCACGGGGCAGTACTAAAGGGGGAGGATGGGGAAGAGAAACGGCTACCGAGCCTTTTGGCTTGGCTTTCAGAGCTTCCCCAAGACTGCTGTGAAAGACATGCTTCACCTTAATTGTTGGCCCTTGCAAACAGATCTTTTGTTTGTCCACAGGGTCAGAGGCAGAAAGTAAGAAAATTGGGGTTGGTGGTCTCGCTGGGGACAGGGAAGCCTCCGCAGGTCCCAGTGAGCTCTGTGGATGTTTTCCGCCCCTCCAACCCTTGGGAACTGGCGAAGACCGTCTTTGGGGCCAGGGAGCTTGGCAAGATGGTGGTGGATTGTGTGAGTACTGGGAGGAGGGGATGGAGGAATACCCTGGGGCTGCTTACAAGGAGGGAGAAAAGGTTTCCAGTCTTCAGCTTCTCCTTTTGGAAGGAAATTCTGTTTCCTTGGAACTGCTCTGACCATGGCCAGTTCAAGGAATGGATGTAGCAGGTAACCTAAGAATGGCAGGAGCACAGCAGGTCTGAAGCCCTCTCTGCCTGTTCTGGTTTTCAGGTGCTGAGGCAGGTGCTGCTCCTGCAGCTGTAGGGAGCTAAGGTGTGGGAGGGCTGAGGACAGGACATTTGCAGGTGTGAGTTCATGAAACTCAGTATCTTTCCAGAGAGTGTTGATTATCATCTGAGCAACTTGGACCAAAAAAAATCATGCCTCAGAAAACAGCAATTCATTTTGCTTTAGAAAAGCTTTGTTAGTCCCACTGCAGAAATGAGCAAATGCTAGAGAAGTGGGAGTATCACTAATAAAAAGCAGTAGTTCAGAGCTGTGGTTAGCAGTGTATAACAGGCATATACATTCTTGGATGCTTCAGAAAGAAGCTCATTAAATGTTGTACATGAAAACACTCCAAAAGACTGAAAGCCAGAAAGATCAGAACTGTCGCTTTATCTCCTCTTAGCTTCCTAAAGCCAGGCAATACCTGGAGAGGTCCCTCTGCTTCCCCTGTCTTTTATTTCAGGGCTCCCAGGGAAGCTGTCCCAGGATGGCCCAGAAAGCCTGCAGTAATCCCAGGTTCTGCAGGTATTGGGCTTGGACAGAAATAGATAGAGAGGAAATCCCAAGGAGGCTGTGATTCAGATCATCCTGGGAGTTTCTTTAAAGGAATGTACTCAGTGCTGTGATGGATAGAGAATCTGTAGGGTACAATTCCTTGTGTCCCGAGGATCCAGGAGCACTGTTCTCATCTTAAAAAAAAAAAAAAAACCCCAAAAAAAACCCCACAAACAAAAAGCCGTCCCGCTCTTGGTGGTCAGTGTTGCCATCCAGGACGCACTTGTTCCTGGTTTTCCTTCTCCCTCTGCGGCTTGTGCGAGTTTGACTTGGTGCGAGGGGAGCCTCTTGCAGGCAGGAGAGCAGTGTGACAGCCAGGCTGTAACTGTGGGCCCGTTTCTCCTGCAGTGCACTGACGCAGATGGCCCAGCTGTGGATCGTGCCAGGGCCTGGTGTGAGATGACTGATGTCCCATATTTCCGGTAAGAGCTTCCTTACCGCTCTCTGCACAGATCTATTTTTAGCCCTCTCACTTCAGACCTGGCTATGGCATGCGTCATCCCAAATCACGTCCCCTCTAGTGGCGTGCCTGCCAAGACCTTTCCCCCAGCCCGCTCTCCTCATGCCTCAGCGACATATTAGAGGATGCCATGGCCCACTCTGTGAGCTGATGCACCGAGCATGCCTTGTCTGGGGTTCGTTAGCAGTGGCTTGGGGGATGCTGTCTAACAGGGTCCTTAGGGGATGTGCATCCTGCTCTATTTCACCATGCACAGCATGTTTTGAGGCTCATCCTTAGGTGGTGCAGTTGCTGAGCTCTCAGCCTTGAGCGTGGTTGTGCCTTTGAAGGAGGGGGAAAGCCTCTGCTCTGCAAGCCTGCTAGATAAGGGGAAGCAAGTGCCCGGGATGGCAGGAGCCACTTTGCACGAGTCTTGTGCTTGGCACACTCGCTGGCTTGTCGCGCTCATGTTTGCACCCAGTTGGTGATGCTGTCTTGCCGTATGCAGGCTCAGCCCTCAGCTGCACACAGAGGTGATGTTGGACGAGGTGAATGATGGTGTGCTGGTCAACGCTCTTTGGGACACCCAGCTTTACATCTACCAGCAGCGGGAGCAGTTTGAGCAGCTGGTGCAGCATCTCTGCAAGTGACTGACCTGGAGGTTCCTGTTCAGCATCCCCATGGCAAGGAGCAGCAGACACTGAAATGGCCTGGATCTGCCCTTGAATCAAGATGTTGAGGCGGGGAGGGGCTACTACTAATAATGAGGAATTAATGCTATTTAATAGACAACAGTGCACGTACACACATATTCCAGGACACACCCGTGTATTCACAGACAGCTGTGAAATGCTGACAGTTATCTTCGTACTGTAGCGCTGTCCCTGCTGCTGTGCTCGGTTTTGCTGCCCTGCTCTCTGACTGTACAGCCCTTCCCAGAAGTCAGAGCCCCCACATACCTGCCTTGAGCTGTCGCAGGTGGAGACTGTCTCCTGACTGCACAGCACTTCCACTGACAAAGCACCACGCACCTTCCCATATCACAGAATGGGTCATGGCCAGATAAAGCTTGAGGGATTACTCGGCCCACTGGGGCCAAGGTGTTTCAGAGTGTATAGTGTGGGGAAAAGGGATTATTCTTCCCTCAACAACCCTGGTTTGAAGGGGAGCAGAAATGCCAGAACTTTTCTGCAGTAGATATGGCGCAGAATGTTGTGACTGGCCTTGGGAGACGGGGGAACCTTTCCTGAGCCAGTTGTCTTCTGTAGCTCCTTTCCCCTTTCCCCTCCGAGATGGGCTGGCAGTACAGGTACTGACTGCACCCAGGGCGGGAGCAGACGCCCCCCCGAGACTGTTTTGTGCCATCTGGCTTTGCTCAAGGGCTGAGATGTGGAAGCCTGTCTGTACTTGTAGCAAGCTCAAGATGGAGCCTTGGCTTGGTAGAGCAATTGTTCCTCTTTATTCTTGATGTGAAATTTAAATGCTCGGAGATCTGTTCCCACCAATGCTGACCCTGTGACAGTTTGGATTTACTTTTTTTTACTGCTGGGAATTTCATTGTGAATGCTACACTGGTCAATGTTTCTGCAGTAAATTTTCATATTTATAAATAATTTATGTATCTATTTGGAGGTGTTTGAGGAGTAACCTGAAAAACTGAATTCTTAATCATTTGCTTTTGACTGGATGGACTGCTTTTGTGAACAGTGCTTCTATGCAAAACTAACATGACCTGAAATAAAGAGAGGTTTGCATTTGGTTCCACCGTCATGCAGTCCGTGGTTGTCTTGTCTCTCTCTCCATCCTACAGAGTCCCACAGGGGTTCTGAGCTTGCAGCTTCTGAATTTCTTACGTAGAAAATCAGGAATTGGGCATCTTGAGACACCTTTGTATGGGCCGAAGAGGTGAACAGCCTGTTCGTGCAGCCAACGCTGGGAGCGCGGGTGTGGTGTGAGTGGCTGGCTGTCCCATGAAGCGCAACTGGGCTTACCGGTTGCAGCCAGTGGAGAGGCATTGGACCAGCTCCTGTGTGAGAATCCTCTTGGAACTGATCTGGCCTAAAAAGAGGAACAATGAAAACCCTCGGGATACAAATGACTGGAGAGGGGCTTTACCATTGATATCCCAAGGTGGTTCCTGGACAACGTGACTGCTGCAAGCTTGCTGGACGTGGTGCCCACTGCTTCCTAAGGGACGCTGCTGGCAGGAGTGTGGGTGCCGACTTGTGACTAGAGCTAAAAACTGATTATCTGCCTTCTGATCTTCACTTTCACAAATGAGATTGCGGAATTAAGGGGCTTTCAGTGTGGAGTAAAGGTTTTATTTTTCCTATATAACAGAGGGGCTTACCTTACTGTGGAAAAACAAAACCTCACATCTTGGGATGGAGAGAACATGAGCTCCTTTCTGCTTTTTTCTGTCCTCCCCCTCTATAAGCCTGCACCATCTACAGGGACTTCCCAGAGCGATCTGTGCTTGGGCTCCTTGCACAGGCAGGGAGAGCAGGAGGGTTCAGGCCCAAGATCCTCCCTGCCATTAGGGAGTCTCACTTAGGCTGGGAGTGGGAGAGATGCTGAGAGCCACAGGGCTGAGGCCTGGGGTGGGGGAGTAGTGGGCAAGGGAGAGGTGAAACTTGTTGAGCTTTCCTTATGTTTCCCTCCAGCCTCTGCTATTTGTTGCCTGCGATTGCAAGCTGTGTGCAAGGGAGCTGAAGATGCTCTGCTAGCACAGCGAGGCCGAGCGAGCTACCTCCGAGTGGTGGCAGTCACAGAGGCAGCGAGCCATAAGGCGGTTACTCTGGCAGGTGGCTGGCTCCGCAGGTGTCGGGGCAGGGAGAGCTGGGTACCGAGCTGGCAATCAATAATTCAAGGAGGCGGTCACAAGCCCTTGCTGGCTGTTGCAGGATTCCTCTCTCCCCAGAGTCTGGTTACTTCCAGAGATCAAGTTCCAGCCTCTTGGCTGGTGAATTATTAAACTCCAGCAGTGCTCCATTCCCTTTCTACCACGTCTGTGTCTTCCTGCTGTTCTACCTTGCCAGTGACGGCTCTTTCCATCCATCCGACTGTGCAGAAGCAGAGTCTTCCAGGCTAGTATAGCACCTTGTGCTCTCCCTTGCTCCTCACTACTCAGTGGGAGAGGGAAGAGGCTCTGGAAATGGACCTGTCCTACAGATCCACCATCTCCATCTATAAGGTGAGTGCTGACACCAGAGGCTGCTCCTGTCTGCCTAGGGGAGACGTGCGGGTGGGAGAAGAGCTGTTTTCTGCCGTAGGCTCCCTTGAAGGGTGGACAGCTGAGGGCTGCTGGATCCATCCCTGGGCTGAACCGCAGCAGCTTCTGCGGGCTCTGGGCTGTGTTTGAGAGCAGAGACCTGGCAGGAGGGGAGGGTAGTATCGGTCTTAAGGCAGATCGGGGAAGGAATCGGGCAACTGGGGTGGTTTGGACATGAAGCATGAAGGGTGACATGCCTTGGTTGCTGGTAGGAAGGAGGAGTTCAGTTGGCTGTTTTTCCCCTCTCTGGAAAAAGCAGCCTAAGCTCTCAAATGCTTCCCTACACACATTGGTGCTGCACCAAGGTGGTGAGGGCTGGAAGAAGGGGGGATTGCTTATTCCAGCCTCTGGTCTGCTATGGTGTAGACAATAAACACCTTTGATACATACAGCAGGTAAGAGCAGAGAGGCTCATCCGAAGCAGTCCATCCCTTCTCTTACCAAGCTGCTGGCTCTAGCAGCGCACCAAATCCTGACCAGGACAAAGTCATGTTCGTACCTGAGTAATAAGCAGCAGCCCTCACCCTAACAGGCTCAGGGGTGAGGGAAAAGGCTGCTCAGATCCCCTTGCAGTTACTCTGGAGCTGGTGTGGGGCCTTGGGAGAAAGCCATCTTCAGGCGACAACTTGGCTCTCCAGCGAGCTACCTTGCCCTCTGGCATTGCTCCTCTACCGGCTGGCTGGAGAGGACTCAGGGCAGCCGAAGGTCCCAGCTACCTCCGATGCAGGGAGCTGACTTTGTGCACAGCCACACGTCACCATGGCCATCAAGCATCATGGCTGTGGGAGCTCTCTGGGTCCCTGCTGCACCCAGCCAAGCCGCAGCGGGAGGGCATTGACCTGCTGAAGTCTCTGGGATGCGGGGAAAATTGGTGTTAACATGCTTCTGCCTGGCCACAGAGTATCCTGGAGCAGTTCAACCCTGCGCTGGAGAACCTGGTGTACCTGGGGAACAACTACCTGCGTGCCTTCCACGGTGAGTGGGGTCTCACATGGCCCAGGCTCCAGATTGTGCCGCTGTGTCCATCCTGGGTGTCCACTGTGCATCGGGAGGGACTGCTGTCACCCTGAGCAAGGCTACTTGTCCCCCGCCATGGCATGCCCTCAGCTGCTCTTATTCACTCTTCTCCTGCTCCAGGACCTGCTGCTATTATTAGGCATAGATGGGGAGAGATGAGGTGCTCTTGCCTATAGGCGAGGTACCAGAGGTGGCTGTCCTGTGTGCTGCTTGCTGGGGCTGGTAATGGTGGGAAGGCAGGCCAGATCCTTACCTCCCTTCTTTTCTCTTCACAGCATTATCCAAAGCAGCTGAGGTGTATTTTAAGGCGATTGAGAAGATCGCGGAACAGGCGCTGCAGAGCTCCACCTCACACGTGCTGGGTAAGGCTGTCCTGCTCGCCATCCTCTGTCCTGTGACGAGCCACAGTTACATTTTTTTGGCCTTCCCCCTTAGCTGGTCCCTTTCCAGGTACTGGGGGAAGGAATACATCTCCTCTAAATGATTTCTCACAGTGCCAGGCCATGTCTAGGCAGTAAGAGTAAAATTTATTTTGTATCCTTGAATATCCCCCAAAGGCCCAACACTCTCCCCTGTATCTCTCTGAGATTAGTGACTGAGCCCACCTCCTGGGATGGACCTCCAGCGATGGGCCTCTCATGGAAACCAGTCCTTGCTGAGGCATCCTGCCCTAAGAGCTGAAGTTTTCATCTTGAAGGAACCATTTTGCTCCTCCTTGCAGGCGTGAAGGAAAAGCTGGAGAGCATGGACTGACAACAGCTGATGGGGTGGTGTTGTCCTGAGCCTGCAGCCAGCTGAAACTGCAGCTTGGAGCTGAGGGGCTTACACTCAGCAGTGCAAATAATTCTGCAGCCTAACGATGGCCGCTGAAAATATATTTAGAGAACTGCTATGGCGCTTAACATTTTAGTAAAAAACTTCCAGCAGATGTGTCCCTTCTGCAGACCCATCTGTACCACCGAACTCACTCCTCTGCTCCCTGTCATCAGTGTCTTCCCTTCACGGTTTCATACTACTGACACCAGTGAAGTGGGACCACACACAGCATCACCAGTAGGTGCTGTAGCTACTGTCCTGTAGGATAGCCAGAACCGTGCACCATAGCTGGGGTGCCATTGGGGGTGGAAATGGGCCTCATAGGGGCTGCGGCCGAGTGGAAACCCAGCACCTAGAGCCCATGGCAGAGCTGAGGCTGCCTGGTGGCACCACAGGCTGTAGCGGAACGCTGGTCTGACAGGTTCATGGCTTGGAGCAACCCCACACTGGCAGTGCCTGGGCAGTGGTGGCAGAGCTTGAGCCCTGGGGAGGAAGGCTACCAGCCTCTCTGAAGGTGCAGAGAGCAGTGCGTTGCGATACCTGTTGGACTTTCACACCCGTATATCATCAGTCTGAGTCACATGTTACGGGTCTGCCTCCTTGGGTGCATAAGGAAACGGCTGTGGGATTTTTCCACCCTCTCCTGACTCTTTCCCTGAAGGTGAAATTCTGATGCAGATGTCTGACACGCAGAGACTCCTGAGCTCCGATTTGGAAGTTGTGGTGAGTGCTTTTCCTGGGGGCTGGTGCAGGTGAGGGAAAAAGCAACTTCCTTATCTGCAGCATGCTGGCATTTGCCCAATTTGCCCCATCCTCCCATCTTCTGACGTGGCTGCTGGCAGATGCCTGCCTCCCTGCTGTCCCTGCTGCATGTGACAGAGACGTGTTACAGAGCTGGCATAACCAGAGCTTGGCTGTTGTTCAATATTTGGTGCCATTGGTGGACTGTCACCACCTCTCTGCAAGTGCAGTGGCATGTGGTGAGGCCATCCTCTCTTTCCCTGTGTGGCAGTGGTGGGGTAGGAGTGGAGGGGACACTAGCCCTTCCAGATACTGCTGTTTGTACCTGTGCTGAAGCTCAGGGGTTAACGGTGGGGTGGGTGCTGAGTGCCCAGCCCCAGGCTGCAGGATTGCTGTATGGTAGCCCTGATGTGCCCATTTCTGGCTTCTGTATGGGGCCCAGGTGGCAAAGGAGTCACTAGCTCTGTGGGTTTTGTGAGCTTCACCTTCACCCCATATGGTGAAGGGATGAGGGTAATGGCTCCTTCGCCTCTTTCAGGCCCAGACCTTCCACGTGGACCTGCTGCAGCACATGGAGAAGAACTCCAAAATGGATGTGCAGTTCATCAGTGTGAGTGATGAACTCCCTTCTCCTCAACCCTCCTCATTTCCCTCTCCCCTCTACCCAAGGGCTTTTTGCTTGAGCATTTGAGGTGTTTCCTTGACCTTCCTCAGCAGGAGTTAGGGGGCTTTATCTTCTCTTGTCATGACCAAACCCCTCCTATTTTGGCTGACGATGGAGGTTGCTAAAGAGGGCAGCCAACTGTTCTCATTTGTGCAATGGGACTTGCTGAATGCTTCAACAGTGCTGAGAGACTTGACATCCCAAAAGCAGAGTTCCTGGCTTCCCTGAACCACAACCTTTGCATGGGTGTGGGTCCTGTGCCATTGTGGTCCAGCTGGCCACATCAGTGGGTAGTGTCATGGAGGGAGACAGAGGCTTGGGGGATTGCTCCCAGGGCTGGGGGAGCTGGGCTCCAGTTTTTGCACTCTGGGGCCCTTCAAAATTCAGAGAAAGGTAAAGATGTTTCATAAGAGGTCCAGGTTTCAGGGGGACTCAGATGCTCAACCACCAATCAGAGCAGGACCCCTGCTGGATCACAGTATGGCTGAGTCTCTGGTTCCTCACCCAGCCTGTTTTCTCCCTGGCAGGAAAGCCAGAAGCAATATGAGCTGGAGTACCAGCGCAGAGCCACCAACCTGGATAAGTGCATGGCAGAGCTGTGGCGAATGGAGAGGGCCCGTGATAAAAATATCCGGGAGATGAAGGTGAGCAGTGATCAGAGGAAGAGGCGTTGGAAAGGAACTGAATGATTTATGTGGAGCCGGGACTGAGTTCTGAGCAACTTTGTCCTTCCTTAAAAAACAGAGGGTTACCCCCAACGTTCAAAAGACAGCAGGCTTATCTGGAAAGGAGGAAACTCCTTCTCTACAGGGTGCTGTTGACCTGTGGTGCTCACTCCCGCCAAGCCCTTGCCTCATTTAGCAAGTTTTGGTGAGCAAGGACTTAGCACTCTGCTCTAGTTGCTCTGTGCTGCTCCAGCACTGCAAGTGGTCTGGGAAGCTGGTAGACATGATGACCTGTTTCACACCTTCCCCTGCAGTGTGAGCCCACTCTGCCGGATTTACACCNCTACCCAAGGGCTTTTTGCTTGAGCATTTGAGGTGTTTCCTTGACCTTCCTCAGCAGGAGTTAGGGGGCTTTATCTTCTCTTGTCATGACCAAACCCCTCCTATTTTGGCTGACGATGGAGGTTGCTAAAGAGGGCAGCCAACTGTTCTCATTTGTGCAATGGGACTTGCTGAATGCTTCAACAGTGCTGAGAGACTTGACATCCCAAAAGCAGAGTTCCTGGCTTCCCTGAACCACAACCTTTGCATGGGTGTGGGTCCTGTGCCATTGTGGTCCAGCTGGCCACATCAGTGGGTAGTGTCATGGAGGGAGACAGAGGCTTGGGGGATTGCTCCCAGGGCTGGGGGAGCTGGGCTCCAGTTTTTGCACTCTGGGGCCCTTCAAAATTCAGAGAAAGGTAAAGATGTTTCATAAGAGGTCCAGGTTTCAGGGGGACTCAGATGCTCAACCACCAATCAGAGCAGGACCCCTGCTGGATCACAGTATGGCTGAGTCTCTGGTTCCTCACCCAGCCTGTTTTCTCCCTGGCAGGAAAGCCAGAAGCAATATGAGCTGGAGTACCAGCGCAGAGCCACCAACCTGGATAAGTGCATGGCAGAGCTGTGGCGAATGGAGAGGGCCCGTGATAAAAATATCCGGGAGATGAAGGTGAGCAGTGATCAGAGGAAGAGGCGTTGGAAAGGAACTGAATGATTTATGTGGAGCCGGGACTGAGTTCTGAGCAACTTTGTCCTTCCTTAAAAAACAGAGGGTTACCCCCAACGTTCAAAAGACAGCAGGCTTATCTGGAAAGGAGGAAACTCCTTCTCTACAGGGTGCTGTTGACCTGTGGTGCTCACTCCCGCCAAGCCCTTGCCTCATTTAGCAAGTTTTGGTGAGCAAGGACTTAGCACTCTGCTCTAGTTGCTCTGTGCTGCTCCAGCACTGCAAGTGGTCTGGGAAGCTGGTAGACATGATGACCTGTTTCACACCTTCCCCTGCAGTGTGAGCCCACTCTGCCGGATTTACACCGATCCCTTCCTCCCTCTTTCCCATGTGGCCCAGGAGAATGTGATGCGACTGCGCTCGGAGATGCAGGCGTTTGTCTCTGAGAGCCAGAGGGAGGCTGAGCTGGAGGAGAAACGCCGCTACCGCTTCCTGGCTGAAAAGCACCAGATGCTCTACAACACCCTCCTCCAGTTTTACAGCAGGGTAAGGCCTTGGCGTGCCTGGGAGTGGAGCTGGGGGAGCAGGCAGCATGACTGGAGGGGAGGCCATGCAGGCAGGAGGGAGCCAGGGCTGAGCTGCCCCTTGGGTGAAGGCAGGATCTGTGCATGGACTGGGCAGGAAACTCTATTTCATGGGGCTGACTGTACTGTGATGGGACAGCACGGCCAGGGGTGAGGATGGTGCTGACATGGGGTTAGTTGGGTGTGCAAGCAATGGGAGAGAGAAGGGTGATGTAGGGATTTATGACAGGGTCATTTGGACCACGGGGTCTCTGGTGGAGGGTGCCATCCTAAAAATTCACTCCTGCAGGGCTCTGCTTAGCCATTCCTACAAACATAATTGTGGGAAGACCTGGTCCCTACTCTAATGCACGTGGCAGCCTTCAGCTCCCTCTGTAGCTGTTCTGCCCTGTCCTTCACCCCCTTTCCTTCTGTCTCTCCCCAGGCCCGGGGTGTGATACAGACCAAGGCGCCGCGGTGGAAGGAGCAGCTGGAGGCCAGCCGCAACCCCCCAAACAGCCATTCTCAGGGGCTTCTTGCAGCTTCCCATGGCCAGGGGTATCCATCGGGCCGGCTCACCCCCACCCACCTTTACATGGTAAGAAGCCCACAGACAGCCTCTGCCTTGACAACCCCATTCCAGCTGCAGGGCAAGCCCAGTCCTTGGCTGACCATTGTACTTGCTGCCTTGTTCAGCTTCTGTGGCCTAAACTGGCCAAGATCAAGGGAAACATTTGTATGGGCTGCAATGAGGGAATGTGCTGGTTTTGGCTTTCTGAGAGGGACTGGGTATCTCTCAGAGTGTCTCCCACTTGAATGCAGCCCCTGTGGGTTCAGCCTCCTTTTCTTCCAACAGCCCCAGAGACCCCTTGGGGACTTTGCTTCTGCCATGACTGGGAGTAGATCCAGCATCTTCTCTCCAGAACCTCCAGAAATGAGGCTGTCTCCTCAACCAGAGCTCCCCAGGCGGCCGCTGCGGAGGACACCATCAGCCAGTATGAGCCATGTCCAGGGCCAATGCTGTGGGGAGACACAGTGGTTGTGCCTCTCTGGGAACAGGGTTGGGTTTGGGGAGGGACCACCACTCTATGAGACCACTGGTCCTCAGCCACATTCCTGGGCATGGTGAGAGGACAGTGCAGATGGGAGCTGGAGAAGGAAAGGCTGAATGAAGCAGGGGTGAGCACACCCTTCAGAGCAGTGTCCATCCAGGACAAGGCCAGGTTTCCTGGCTGGCTGTGTGAGGGGAGGGAACTCACTGGTGTGCAATTTTCAAGGCTTCTGGAACCACGCGGCCTGGTTCTTACCGGAGTTCCCATTTTGGTAATACACCTTCCGTTGCACTACCAGGTTAAACATTACCTTGCCCTACAAAACCCAGCCAGTTACCTCACATCTCACCTGCTTTTCCTTCCTGAAAAAATTCAACTTAAAGTGTTAAAAAAAAAAAAAGAGTGGGACATGGGGAAAAGAATTGAAATTCTCAGTTGCTCTAGCAGGGTTGGGAAGAAGGACATCAACCAGTCATTTAGCAGGCAGTGCCTGTGTCCTAGACATCTGGCCAAAGAGGACATAGTGCAAAGCAAGTGGTTTCAGCTTGAGTTGATTTTCTACTGCAAGATGAATGTTTTACCCTTTCCCATGCTATGCCCTGCTCTGCCTGCAGAGAAAGGCCACCTACTCCTCTAGGATAATTACTTGACTGGGGAAGCACTGGTCCCTTCGAGGAAGCATGGGTCTTGCAGGAGGATGCTGGACTCCAGCCAGACCCCTCTGATGCCTCCCTGCAGGTTTACTCCCTACCGGCCGTACCTCCCGTTCAGGTTCCTTCGGTGAGGCCAGCATCGGCAGTGAAGGCAGGAGGAGGAGCAGCGCAGCAAGAGTGCAGGCTATTGTGCCCCATGCAACAGGCACCAACCGGACCCTGCTACGGTTTGACCCCGGGGATGTCATCATGGTGCTGATGCCGGATGCGCAGAATGGCTGGCTGTATGGCAAGCTGGAGGGCTCATCCACGTACGTGACTTTGACGCTGTAAATTAGCCTGGCAGGCTGATGCAGGCTTGTCAGGTCTGGAGCCGGGAGGCTTAAACCCAAAATTATCTCTCCCTTCCTGTCCTGGCGTGGACTGGGCACTATGTCTCGCTCGCCATCTGGGTGGGACATCGCCATGTCCTCAGTCATGGACTGTGCCTAGCACGGGGGCTCTCCAAGCCGATGAGATGTGGTAGGGCAAGGTGAGCATGGATGAGTTGCTTGGGAAATCTCCAGGGGCTTTGGGTAGAAGATCCAGGGATGCAGTGACCCCCTCCCGGCTTGCATGACTGAGTGACTCCTGTCATGGGACCCAGCTCAGGGCTGTGAACTGCTGGAGTTACCTGAGAGGCCTGGCATTTCTCAGCTCACACCGCAACTGCCGCCGCACCCTGCAGCACAGACAGGGCATGGAAACTGCTGCACCCAGTGCTTACTGAATTACTCCCTGTGGCGCTGCCGGCCAACACCTGTGTGCAAAGCCTGCCCCGTTCCACACAGCATCCCTGCACTGTGCTCTGCAGGGAAGCCCACACTCAGATGCGAGATGAGCAAAACAAGTGCCTTTCTTTTAGGGGGGGTTTCTGGGGTGGAGCTGCTTTGCCCTGAGGAGCAGGGATTTCCACAGCTTCCTTGTGTGCTGGCCTTGGCGATCAAGCTCAGCCAGAGCGTCTCTTCCTGGATTGCACCAGCGTTGCTCCCAGTAGCAGGTATTTGCCATTGTGCATTTTGCACAGCCTCTGAGATAAGCACGTCCTGCTTCAGGCTCAAGGACTCTCATGCAATAACCCCGTGCCCCACCTAGGAGTGAAAGATGTGCAGAAACCCTGTCACACGTGGTAGCCTCAGTAGCAGCTTCACTGATGCGTGGGATGGGTATAGATCGGGAGTGCTGGGCAGCTGGATGTGAAGAACCACAAACTGTGGTTGCCTGGACCTCATTCATCTCTGTTCCTGTGCCCTAGATGCGGCTGGTTCCCTGAAGCTTATGTCAAGCCGCTGGAGGATGCGAGGGAGATGGAGGAACCAGCCACCAGGTAACAGGAGAGCAATTGGTCAGGTAGGAGCTGGTGTGGCTCCTGGTAGGTCACTAATACCAGTGGGGTACCTGTTGGGGGTGTACCCTGTGGAGAAATGCAGTGCTCCCATGCTGGAGCATCTGCTGAGAGCCTGGCTGTGCCCTGAGATCTCACAGGCTTACCCTAGGTGGCTCCCCTCACATGTGCAATATCTTCTCAAAGGGGCTTGTGACTGGGCCAGTCCAAGCCATGTGTATTTTCTCCAGAGATATCCCATAGATACATGTTGTGGCTAGCACCTCTGCTGCTCCCTATTCCTTGCTCTTTGACTCTCACCCCACTGTCTTCTCTTGCTCAGGTCCTTCCCACTGCGGAGCAGTCACAGTATGGATGACATCCTGGACCGTCCCAGCACTCCTTCCTCTAGCAAGTACTGGCCTGCCGCTGCCCAGCCCAGTTTGCCGAACCCACCTCCCCTCTCAGTGGGTGCCAGCAGTCACCAGAGTGGGATGGCCACCCTGGTCAGTTCTGGCTCCAGGGTAAGTGCAGAATGAGTGACTGGGGTGTGTGTGTGTCTGGAGTGGGGCACATCTGACTTTCATCCTCCAAGGCACACCTTGGAGGCATTGGCCTGTTGAGAGAGAAAAATACCTTCCAGATGTTGGTGTGTGACCTCCTCGCTTCCTGAGCTAAGGGGTCTTGTTAGCACTGGCCTTTCTCACCCAGTCTGTTTGCATGCCACCATGTCCTGGTGGCTCCTGCCAGTCAGCCTTGTGTGTGCAGATCCTCAGTGCCTGGCTTTGCTCCTCGAAGGGACTGCTTTTCTGCTCCTGCCCTCCTCATTTCTCTCTGTTTTTGCTCACCAGGGACCCTTCAGTTCAGTCCTTTTCTCCATGACCTCCCAGCCTAATTTCTGGTGGCTCCAGGGCAGCACCTCTTTCTGCTAATAGTAGGACCACGGAGTGATCAGGCTGAGCTGGGAGTGGGTGACCAGCTAACAGAGATGCCATCCTTCTCCTCCCTTCGGAGAATGGAGAGAAGTTTCATAGGGCTCCTCTTCTAAATTCACACAAGGGTTGGGTTAAAGACACGGCTGGGGAGGGGGAAAAGCTAGGGGCAAAGGCTGAGAGCACAGCCATTTTGGAGAGCGTTAGAACAAATTGTGTCCAACCCATGGCTTATGGGTGCACTTATCACTGCGGGGAATTGACTGGTGAGGACTGTCAAAGGTAAAGATGAGGACCTAGGACAGGGAAGGATGGTGCTGTCTGTGGGGCATTCACTTGCTTGGTCTTATGAGAGGCTGGGAAACCTCATCTCTGGTGGCTGTTTCCAGGCCAGTCCGAGGTTGCAAGCAACTGCGTGGCTCAAAGAACTGAAAAATGTAACGTTTAATTCTCTTTTTTCCCTTCTTGTCCTGCTCTGTGGTTTCAGGGAGCCTCAGGCTGCACAACACAGATGGGAACAGGCTCTGCAGCCTATCCCTGCCTCTGGGTCACTGGTTTCTATCCAGTCCCAGGTCTAAGGTGCAGGGATAGAGCTGAGATGAGCAATGCAGTCCCAGGTCTAGGGTGTAGGGATAGACCTGAGACTGAGCAATGAAGCATGTGGAACATTTAGAGTTCCATGAGAAACTGAGCCCCATTAGAAGTTTGAAAAGACTCAGCCTTGCCCTGAACATCCTCCCAGGATGCCCAAGACATCCTCCAGTTTAGCCAGCAGCAAATGGGTATGTGTTTGACTTCCCAGCTGGAACACAGATAGCCACACATGGCTTTCTCATCTGCCACCAGCTACAGAAAAGGGTGTACTTTAGCAGGCCTGTTGTCACTGATCCTTCAGTATCTACTGGCCAAGAATAAGGGTCACAGGGCCTAGGCCCATCTTTCTCCATCAGGTTGGTCCACATTTAAACAATGTGTGGTGTAGCGTAGGGTGCAGCACTACAGCTCCTGAGTTCGCCGCGGATGCAGGAAGCATATGAAGGCACTGATGATAAACTCTTTGCCAGGGTGTATGGGCAGTGTGAGGGGGGGCATCTCTGGGTGTGCTGGCAGGGTAAAATGTAGCTCAGACTGTCACTGTTTGCTGTGCTCTTCAGACATGATGCTTTGGGGATCTGAGGCATCTCCTTTCTTCCTCAACACAAAGGAAGGTGTCCTAGGGGAATAGGGAACCTGTGGTGTAGGGACAAACCCCACCATAAAAATCAGAGTGTTCTCTGTAGTGATGAATTTGTGGGATTATGCAATGTTTGAATGAATAAGGAGTCAGAGCCTTGTTCATAGAACTTGGGCTTCTAACTGACTTCAGTGTTGTGAAATCTTCCTCCGTGTGTGCGGTGTTTCCTGCCCCACTTTTGTCTCACCATTCCTCTCCCCACCCTGGATCGCTCACTGCTGCCTTTCTTTTCACTGCAGAAATCAGGAGTATTTGACCAGCCCCCTGAACTCTTCCCACGGTGAGTGAGATGTGGAGCTGCGCTCTGGAATCATCAGACGAGGAGTGGGGCGGGGGAAGGGGAGTGCGTTATTACAATACTATTATTATTTAATCTTTTGGATTATCAAATGTGGGAAGAACAGGGAAGTGTCTGGAGGAAATCAATGCACAACCCACTTTCCAGGACAGGAGGTGGGCCCACAGAGGTTAGCCGTTCTGGCTGACTGGGAAGGCTCTCTCCTACCTCTGATAATACAATGTAGGACCTGAGCACCCTGAGCAGATGGCCAGACCTCCATGCTCCTTCTAATCCATCTTGGAAGAGCCACAATAGCAGCTCACAACCTGAGCATGGATCTCGTGATTCGTGCAGCTCTGTCTGCTTGAAAAGGGCTGAGGCGTAAGGGATGTGGCTTTTAGCTTTGGTGAGTCAGGTCTGTGGAGATGAGACTTGCCATAAATCCCTGCTTTCCTTCCCCCCTGCAGCTGGGCTGGTGTCTCCGTGTTTAAGGCATGGTGCTGTGGCCTCTTTCTGCTCCCTGACTCGTTGCTTGGAGGGTCAGGAGCCACAGGTGTAGAGTGCTACTGCAAGGGACAGCCTTATGCTAGTGTCCCTTCTTCATCCTATGGAAGAGGGAGGGTGAGAAGCCCTGAGGAGAGCCCAAGGGGCACCACATGGGAGGAACCTGCAGCAGGGTCTGTTAAGGAGGGAGAAAACATACTCAGCAGCCAGCTTTACCACACTCTCCTCCTTGGCATGGAGGTGGCTGTCTGGCAGGACTAAGTAGCCTTTGCTTGGTCAGCAGGACCCCTGCATGGTCTTTGCAGTTTTCTGATGGTTGCCTGTTTCCTTTCCCCTTCCAGAGGTACCAACCCCTTTGCAACAGTCAAGCTGCGTCCCACGGTCACCAACGACCGCTCGGCACCCATCATCCGATGAAGCGGGGCTGCGGATGGCACAGAATTTCAGCAGGGAACTGGGGAAGCATACAAGTGACAGGCTGTGACCTCCAGCTGGGCAGCAACCTAGTGCTACCACTCATGGAGTAACCTCTCTTTTCCCCTGCCTTCCCTCTGGATCATGGGGACCTGTCTTGCCTGGCTGTCTGGCATGCTTTAGCGAGCAGCACACCCTTGCTGCTCTTTTTTGGATTGCCTCCTGTCCCCCTCCCCGTGCGATGTTGCTGTACTTAAGTGGGAGAAGTCTAGTGTTACTGGTGCTGGTGGCCTGGGAGAGGGGATGCTGCTGGTCTGGGAGGTGGAGGGACGGATGCCCCATCATCTGCAGCATGGGACAGCGCTAGCAGGATGAGGAAGGCGAAGCTTTGCTAGCCCTGCTGTGGACTGACGAACAGTCCCTTTGCTACCAGAAGGGAGGAGGCCACAAGAAGACTTCCAGTGATGTGGTCCTGATGACAGGGTCTGCAGCGTGCAGCTCTCTGCTCTCAGCCCCTTTGGCAACTGTGTCCGTTTGTAGCAGCATCTGCCCCTTCTCACCCCTGGCACAGCCCCTTCCCTCGCTGGGCAGCCCTGGGGCAAGGTGGGGGCAGGCAACAGTGCCCAGCACCGCTGTCCTGCTCCTCCGTCTATTGTCCTGCAGAAAAGATTTGGGTTTTTTAAAAATAAAATGGAGAACGCTGCTTCCGTAGCCGTCCCAGGGGCTAGGACATCACCTCGGTCAGAGGACGCAGAGAGAGGGGGATGTGGGGTCCCCACCGGCACTGGGGCCATGACGGCTGCCCATGGTCAGGGTATTGGGCAATCGCCAGCCCAGGGGGACAGGGTGGACATGGAAGGCACCACGAAGGCTGCACGACGCCACCGCCAGCCCCCCCAGGCTCCCTCAGCTGTCCTGCCGCTGGAGGGCAGCAAGCCCCCACTTCCTGGCCGCCATGTCCGGGAAGGCCTTGCGGGGGAGGACAAGGCCCGGCAGCCATCTTTTCCTCACGCAGGGTGTGAGACGCAGGGGTGCCCCAGCGCAGCTCGGTATGGTGGGGCGAAACGCTCTCCTGGGGGTCTGTAGAAGCCCCGCCTGCCCGGCCTCAACGTCGGGGGCCAAACGGAGAGGCGGCAAGGTGGGGGAGCACAAGCAATGGCCAGGGCTTTAGCCGATTAGCCTTATTAATAGAAATTAAACCCTGTCTGCGAGCACTGCAAAGCCCCCGCAGCACACACCCCCCCCCGCCCTGCCCCCAGGAAGGCGCAGCAGTCGGGGCTGAGGGGCTCTGGGTGTTTACAGCCTGGGTCTTTCCTTCCCCACCTTCTCCCATCTAGGGTGAGCCCAGGCCCCCTCCTTGGAAGTAAAACGGGTTCCCCCATGCGTGGCCCGAGACTGGCAGGTCCCTGGCGCCCACTGGACACCCTCCCTGGTGGCAGCTGCTGATGGGTTTTGTTTTGGCGAGGGATGGTTAGAGAGCTGCCGGAGTGGGCTGGATCCTGCCCTTAGAGCCGTGGACAGCAGTGATTCCCCTGGCTATTTACCTTGTCTTTGCTCTCTGCTGGGCACATGCCCCGACGAACCATGCCAGCGCTTCTCCATCCTTCTGGCTGGGGCTGAGGAAGCGGTGGGGGGCTTTGAAAGCAGCCCCTTCACCCATTTTGCCCTTCAGTGAAGCATGGGCCTGTGCCCTCATCCTCCATTGCCCCCCTCCCCAGCACCCTCCCTCGTGGCTGGGTCTGTTACCAGCACCCCCCACCCTCTCCACCACTTGCTCCTGCGTTGGTCCCTCCAAATCTGCCCCCTGCCAGCCTGCCCTGCTCTGCTGGGAGAAAGGCAAGGAGCCCCTGGGCACTGGGATTACCAGGGGATTCGGGCCGCAGCAGGCAGCCACCTCCTCCCCATTGGCTGGAAAAGCCTCTTAAAAGTGGAGAGAAGTGCTTTCTGCCCGCTCAGCACCTGCCAGTCTCTGCCAACCTGAAACCATAAGCGGCTGCTGACCCACATCCCCACTGGGAGCACCGTGGGGCACTACCTGCACCCGCAGGAGGCAAGGGGGTCCCCTGATCAGTGTGTCCCCCTGGACTGGCCACGGGTGCTTTGCTGGGCAGCATTAGAGCTGGAAGAAAGCGGGTTGAGAGGGGGATTAGCTCTCTAGACGGGACATAGTTGCCCCAAAGGAAGGAGTGAGGCGCAAAAGACAGCTCAACAGGCACTGGATTCCTGCGGGCATCACCCCGTGCCCGGCTGACGGCGTGCCCATCATGGAGAAAAGCGCCAGCAGGACCATCTAACCAGTCGCCCTTGTCCAGAGCCGGGAAGTACCAGCCAGAGGGAGAAAGGAGCACTGCGGACAGGTCTGCTCGGCCCTCGGAGGCTCAGCCTGTGCTTGGGAGGTCATCACTTCATTGCACAGGTTAGTGGCGCAGAGAGATGCTTGCATCCTGGCACTGGCTGCCGATGGGACAGCACAGCTGTGCTGGGCATCATCCAGCAGTGATGGCTCTGTGCTCTGTGTGCATCCAGGGACTGGCAGCCATGGCTGAATCTGCTGTGGTCTTCGCCCTCCCAGTCTGGGCTGGTGACTTCTGATGTCAGCACAAGTCTTCTCCTGGCATCCACCTGCATGTGATGCATGGGGAAGAGCAGGTGCCCATACTGATGAGCTTTTAGATGCACGTGAACTTACCCATGGTATTTTTACCCTTGAACAAAGCTCCTTAACTGAGGAGAAAATAACAGCAAGCTGTAGAGCGTGCAAAAGCAGGTGCAGGGTATGCAGCGCGACCACTGTGTGCCGCCGTGATCTGAAGAGCCAGCGTATGTGAAGTGGTGTTAGGAACAAGGCAGCTCTGAACTGCCCGGCTCAGAGCTGGGATAAATCTCCAGCAGAGAGACATACAGTTGTATAGCGCTGAGCAAGTGGCTTCTGCAGGGATACCCACCCAGCTCCAGACTCAAACAGTAATGACCAATATTAGTTTAAAGTGCTCTTCAAAATTGGATGCTGTTGACTCATTATTGACAGGCGATGCTACAGAAATCTCTGAAGAGCATGTCATAGATGGACAAATAATTTCTTGCTAGGAAGCTGGAGGAAAAATAAAAAAGATGAATTGCAATGATTTGATTGATTCATTTGATTTGTGGTGCAGGATGAAATCAAGAAGAGTGAGGCTGGGAGAGGGCTTGGATAAAAAGGCTCAGAGTGTGTTTGATGTCATTTGCTCTTATTTGAGCTAGCTGTGTGCAGCAGATGGTGCAGTGGTGGAGCACTAGGACTGATCAAGAAATTGTTGTGCTTTTGCAGCAGGTCTCCTTTTGTATCGCTGGACCTAGCTTGTTAGTCAGGTGGATCTGGGAGAGGAGCAGCAAGTAGGTAATGGCAGAAGCTCAGCGAGACAGTTCAGTCTGGCTGTCCTGGTGTCAGTGATCCAGATACCACCAGAAAGGGCGTGAGTGGAAAGGTATGGGTGTCTGGGGAGTATATAAGGAATCTTTTATATCTTACAATTATTTTTGGCCTTGAAAATGTCTTTATAGCACCCTATTCTCAGTTCACGCTTCTGCCCCTTGCCACAGCCCCTGAGACCTGGGCTGGGGGCTAGAGACTGGAGTAGCCTGCGCTGGCCTCTGTGGTTCAGCCCAAGAGTTGTTAGGATATGGCCATCCAGAAGAAGAGCTGCTCAATCCACACTGAGAGACAGATACTGCTCCCTTTTTTCATGACTGATAGGGTCCTGAAAGTTTGGGGATCTCTGCTACAGGGACCTGTGGCAGTGGCAGATGCCTGGGTGCTGCCATGAACAAACCCTCAAGTGTTTTCAGGAGCAATGATTCCCTGGGGAGGGGAAGGAGGGAGACCGCTGTGGGTAGCTGGTGACTCTGATCCCACCCTTCCCTCCACAGGTCAACCTTGGCTTGGGCACCTGACTAAAAGTGACCAGCCAAGACCATTTTGTGCCTCCTCAAGCCATGCCCCTTGCAGAGGCGTCCAAAACTGACCTAGTCGTCTTGCAAGTCCCTCCTCCAGCATCCCCTAAATTATAGCTCCAGACCCCTCTCAAAGCACTTCCCAGCCCTGTTTGCAGCCTTGGCTCTGCATGCTGAACCTCCTGCAGCCCGAGAAAGACCAGTCAATCTCCATTTCTGCAAGATTCAGGGGTGTCACAGGGTAGGACCACCTCTTGCCAAGCAAGGGCCCTTTATCTGGACTCTGCCCCAGCCTGTGCCATCCGTGCTTTTGCCTAAAGGATTTGCACTTGTTTAACCTGCAGAGCAACAGCAGTGCTATGGGAATCAGGGCAAGTCATCCCCATTGCTTGGAGGAGACAAGGAAGCAGGACTGCCTTGAGAAACTCACCCAGATCCAAAGCTCCCAGGTGCTAGCCCTGTGTGACACTCCATAGGAGTGTCCTTGTCCCCTCGGCAGTCTCTGGATAGCATGTGACTACTGGCATTTCCCACAACTGCCCAGTGCCAATGGATGGGGACATTGCTGCTATCTCGTAGTTCTTCAGCCAAGGAAGCTGGGAGAAGAGAGGACCCACATTGGGGGTATACTGGACGGTGATAGGGCAAACCAAACCCAGCAAAGCCCAGCTCAGGCATGGAGAAAGCCTGTCTGCTTTCTAATGCCTGTCTAATGCTACTTAGGAGCATCTGTAATCAAAGGACAGCAATGTTTTTGCCTACAAGTGTGAAAATAAGCCTGGCTGACCAAGAAGCTGAGGCCAGTGTTGCTGGAATGGGTACGGCAGAGACCTGGTGCCTAGGGGAGAAATGAGAAAAGCATACCCACAGCAGCCAACTGGAACAAAATTCCTGGGCAGCTTAAGAGCCCCGAGAATGACTCACAAGATATCCCCTCTAATTCCCTCCTTCTACCCCCTCAGGCTTTTTTCCGGCCCCTCCGTGTAGGTGCAGAGCCCTAATCTCTCTGGCATGCAAATAACCACAGCCACTGGTTTGCTGCGCCCTCCCCCTTCACCCATTTCCCAAATCTGGCCCCTCACAGCAAGGAAGGGAATGCAAGGGCTGTGCACAGAGGCCTCTGAGGGGAAAGCACAGTGGGGTCAATGGACCTCCTGTGCCTCACTGCTGGAGGCTCTGTAGCAGGGCAGGTCCTGGAGGGCTCCCAGCTGGAGCAGACCAGGAGGGGAGAGGCTCAAAGGAAGGTCTTGGGAGCCAAGAGGGGTTCACGTTGCTGGCTGTCACCACACACCAGCCTGCAGGCAAGGATGGATATGGAGCAAGTGGGGTGCTGCAGATCCTGATGCCTCACCACATCAGATGCAGCTCTCCAGTCTCAGCTTGGAGCTGTGACCCTGCTCAGCTGCAATCTGACTGGGGATTATGGAGCTGTGGGCTTCCCTGAGCTCAGGGGGATCTTCCCACCTCTGCCCAGCTGTGGCTTGACCTCGCACCCTGAAGCAATCTTGCCTTGCCTGGCAGGATGAAGGGGCTGAGAGATTATGTGGTCACCCAGTGAAGCTCTCGGAGCTTGGAGATGGTGGGCATGGAGAGAAACCTTGTAGTAAATGTTTGCTTGTTTTGCGATTCTCTTCTTGCAGTGCCTGGAGATTTCTCTCTCTCTCTCCCTTGCCCTACCTCCTCCCGGCCTGCCTTTCCCCTCCCAGGCTAGACAATGGGGAGAGCTGACCCAGAGGAAGGGCAGCTCCCAGCTCCTGTGAAGCCCCCGGATGGCGGTTGGGGCTGGATCGTGCTCTTTGGCTGCTTTGTGATCACCGGCTTCTCCTATGCCTTTCCGAAAGCCGTCAGTGTCTACTTCAAGGAGCTCATGAAAGATTTCCATGTGGGCTACAGTGACACAGCCTGGATCTCCTCCATCATGCTGGCCATGCTCTACGGGACAGGTGATGCTTGGATACTCTTCCCCCTCCCCAACTTGTGCCTTCCTCATCCTGCTATGGACCCAGACCATGTCCCCATGGGCTCTCCTCACACTTGCTGGCCCGGTCATGAATGAACATGCAGAATACAACTGTCCTACCACTTCTAGAAGAGTCCTGCATTTTGTGTCCCTGTCTCATCTGCCCCAGGAGACCTCAGGGGTCACCCCACCTGCCTCTCAGGCATTTAACACTGGGTTTGCTCACATTGCTGAAGCGCTGTCCCAATCACACCAAGCCCCTTCTTGGGAACAGGGAACAGGGCTGAAGGCAGGGCAAAACAGAGGTCTCCAGTTTAACTGATGCAGCCTCTCTCCTTTGGCCAGACCACGGCTGTATCTAAGCAGCCAAGCAGTGATCTCCATCATTAGTGTTTCATCTTCTCCAGGTGCCCTGTTTGGGCAGGCTGCCCCTTTCCAGTTGTCCTATTTTCAGGTCTCCTACTCTGTCTCCTCTGCTTCTTCCAGGACCAGTATGCAGCATCATGGTGAACCAGTTTGGCTGCCGGCCCGTGATGCTCATCGGTGGGCTGCTAGCTTCCTCTGGGATGATCCTGGCATCTTTTACCACCAACATAATTGAGCTTTATCTGACAGCTGGTGTGCTGACAGGTGAGAGCCCCAGGAGTTGGGAGGGACAGACTACCTGGGGAAGAGACAAGACCATGTTGTATCTCCCCTTAGCATTGCCACATCTAGCATCAGGTCTCCCCTTACATATTTGCACCTGCTCACAGGAGGCATCTAGTCCTCAATGTTGCACCTGTGGGAGATGCATCTGCCACATCTAAACAGGCAGGGGACAGAAGAAATGCAAGTGATGATCCCCAGTGATCATGGCAACTGGGGTGACATGGGTGTATAGTGGCAGTGGAGGGGGGCAAAATTCCTGTTTAAGGCACAGGCCCTGTCTACATGTGGCCACAGTTACCTGATTCAAATACAGTTCAGGTAGACAGGCTGTTTTAGCCCATCTTCTCTGGGGGCAACCCACCAACATGAAGGAAAAGAGGCTTGTTAGGAACACATGAATCCCATCATGGGACTTAAGGACTAGGATAGTCTGAGGAGAGTTTTCAGCTTTTTGCAAACCATGTCTGATGTTCTTGCACTCCCTGTCTCCCTCCTGGCTCTCACCCTCATGTAGGTCTGGGTATGGCATTGAACTTCCAGCCCTCACTGATCATGCTGGGCACCTACTTTGACAAGCGTCGGCCTCTTGCCAATGGACTGGCTGCTGCAGGGAGCCCTGTCTTCCTTTCCTCCCTCTCTCCACTGGGACAAGTGCTGCTGGAGAAGTTTGGTTGGCGAGGAGGGTTCCTTATTATGGGGGGCCTTCTGCTTAACTGCTGCACTTGTGGGGCAGTTATGAGACCCCTGGATATGGGCATGAAGCGGAAGATGGAGAAGGCTCAGGACAAGTACGAAGCCAAGGAGATGCTGCCCATAGGAGGAAAGTCAGAGGAGGGAATCAGCAACACTGATGGAACCAAGAAAGCCAAGAAAGCCAAGAAGAAGCCCAAGAAAGGAAAGAAGCTGCTGGATTTTAGTATCTTTTCCAACCGAGGGTTTATCATTTACACTATTTCAAAGTTCATCCTGGTCTTGGGTCTCTTCGTGCCCCCCATATTGCTGGTCAACTATGCCAAGGACACAGGCGTACCAGACACAGAGGCTGCATTCTTGCTCTCCATCATTGGTTTTATAGACATCTTTGCCCGCCCAGCCTGCGGCATGGTGGCAGGATTGAAGTGGGTCCGCCCTCATGTGGCATACCTGTTCAGCTTCGCTATGCTCTTCAATGGCTTGACAGATATCTGCAGCGCAAGGGCTAGCAATTACACAGGGCTGGTAATCTTCTGCGTCTTTTTTGGCATCTCTTATGGCATGGTGGGGGCACTGCAGTTTGAGGTACTGATGGCCATTGTTGGCTCCCAGAAGTTCTCCAGCGCCATCGGGCTGGTTCTACTTATTGAGGCTTTTGCTGTGCTCATCGGTCCACCCTCTGCAGGTAGGTCTCTTGCTGCAAAACACGGGAGATTCGTTTGGCTGCTATTCCACAGTATTGCAGGTGTTGGGCATGGGCACAGTACCTGAAGAAAGACCCTATTTCTCAACTTCAAGTTCCCCTTGGAAGCTGAGATCTGAAATGAAAGCTCCCAGTCTCACTCTGTGCACCACAACACTGAATCTGAGCAGGCGCAGAAGATGGCAAGCAGTATTTCTGTCTCTACTTTGCTAGGAGAACCAGAGCAATGGCAGGCATACGGAGCTACCCAGAGCTGCATGACTGCCAGTGTCCATCAATCCTGATCAGTGACACTTCCCTCTCTTTCATGCTGGGATCCAGGTCTCTGTCTTCACTGCCAACGTTGCATAAAATCATGTTACGGGTAGGGTCAGGCATATGCTGCAGGCAAACCTTTGGGAGTCTTCAGTAGGACAAGATGAGGATCTTTCAAGTTCTCCTTGGTGTCTGTGGCTTTTTGATTGCTGCTGTGAATAATGATCTCAGTTTGTGTTGGTTCCAACCCCAAGGCACAGGCATTTTGGTGTCAATCAATTCAAAACAGTTTGTAGAGCCTCCTGAGGCATTTGCTGTTACTTTTTTTAAAGAGGATTAAGACACTCACAGCTTCTCAACCAGGCTAGTCTAGGCCATAGTCCCTGGTAAGGTCCATGCTCCACAAACAGCCCATAAATAGGCTGTTGAATGCGGAGAGACTCTTCACCCAAGAGGCTGGTTCCTGTTAAGTGTCTGATCATGTCTGAGAAAACCAAATCATGCCAAAGGATCATTTCCTAATGCAGTTTCCTGCATGTGTGATTTGTGAGGAAGGGTCAGGGACAGACCATGGGTAGATCCCCAGGCAGGAACCACTCCGTTGTTGCTTCCTGCACTCCCGTCCTTCAGCTGCAACACGTGGGCTAAAGCCCATCAGTGAAGACCTCTGTGTGAATGAGCTTTTGTCCAGCATGTACCTCCAGCTCTGAGTGAAACCTGCCCTCAGCAACTCCACCCAGCTCTCAGGTAAAAATTGGTGGCCAAGAGAAGGTCCTTTTCATGCTAACAGTAATTCACGTCCCATCCTACAACCTGTGGGGCAGTCGCCAGTCCCAGGCCAGGGACAGTCAAGAAATATGTGTCCGGAGGAAGCTGCAGAGAGATCGTGGAGAGAGAGGGGGATTTAATAGTGCCTTGCTCCAAGGAGCAAGGCACACCAGTGGGTGGTGATGGACGACATCCCTTAGCCCTCCTGCCTTAGTTCAGCTGTGCCTAGGTACCGTGCCCATGCACAATGGGACACAGATGGTGCAGGGTCAACGAAGAACAGTGTTGAGGGGAGCCAAGTCGTGTTTCCCACCTTTCCCCCAGGGGGCCCCACTGCTGCAGGACCCCCCTATTACAGGAAGCTTGAATGTGCTGGCAAACCCCATGGCTCGGAGTCAGGGGAGCAGCGCTCAGCTGGAAGAAGGGGCTGAACAAGGTGGCTTTGTTTGGTGTAATCCTCCTGAGCTGCTTCCTGCTCTGTGGGGCTGAGGGGGTTTGGCACAGGATAAGCTGCACACACACACACGCACATGCATGTATGCACACAGGCTCCTCACTCGCCATCCGGCTTGGGTCAACAGGGGCACATTCACCCACTGAGGAATTTGTCACGTGCCTCCCATGACTGTTCCAGGAGGCACTTAAGTGTGCTCTGGGGCTGGTTTCAAGCCACGAACCATAGTGCAGCAGGGACTGGCGGTCATATGTGCAGTCAGGAGCATGCAGGACTGGGGTGAATCCTCCGGTCACCACAGCCTCATCCTAGCTCCGTGGGTGCCATCCTGACTGCAGCAAGGCAGCTGCTCAGGCTCCCCAGGACCGAGGACTGGGAACTCTCCCTGCATTGCCTCCAATGGCAATGGTGCATTCAAAAGATGCATTGAGATCATCTCTGGTAGAGAAATCATCAGGTGTGGGCCAACCACACACATAGTGTTTGGATTTCTCTGCCAAACAGATGTTTCTTCTTCCCCTCTGAATGTTTTCCCGACATGATAGCTTAAGAAATAGCAATGCTTTCTCAAATTTTGTTTCTTTTCTGAGACTGGACAAGCCAAATCCTCAGAGGCTCATTTCACCTTGGCAAGAAGAAAATGGCCCACCACGATGCGAGACTATAACATCAGTGTGCCACAATTATTTGACGTTGTCCAAACAAGAGAAAACACCCACCCTGTACTCATACAGTACTTTCCCTGGTTGTACAGTGTGGCTCTTGCCCAGCATACTTTTTTAGATATTCAGGCTCACTCTTCCCTTGAGAAATGGGTCCTCAGCCAAATGCAGGTGCTGCCCGCCTGTGTTGGGCTGTGCATGCAGGAGGGCATAGGCTGAAGCTAAATAACTGTCTCAATTCTCCTCTGACCATCAGGTCGCTTAGTTGATGCTCTCAAGAACTACGAGGTGATCTTCTACCTGGCGGGCTCGGAGGTTGTGCTTTCTGCTCTCTTCCTGGCCATGGCGACCTACTGCTGCCTGAACCGAGGGAAGAAGAAGGAGTCTTCCCCAGAGAAGAACCCCTCTGCGGGCGGCGGGAGCGACACTGAGGAAGCAGAATCCGACGTGCAGGAAGTTGATGAACACAGCAGCGACAACCACCAGCCAGCCCACAACACTGATAACGCCATGGTGGCGGCCAGCGAGGAGGCCAACCACGTGGCAGAGGAGCAGAGCGGGGAGGGAGGTGGGTGTCCCGAGAGGGACAGGGAGGTGTTGGCACAAGATGGCTGCGACGCTGACCAGACAGTGGAGAGGCACAGATTTTAGCCAGGGCAGAAGAGTGGGGGATGTGTTGGCCTTTGATTATGGCAGATTTGTCTCTTTTACATGTGAGAAAGTTGAGACTTAAATTTTCCTCCCCTTCAGTGTGGGAGGGTAGGTGGGATATGGGGTGGAGAAATTTGAGACAAAAGCAGATGTAAGAAATGAGAGGGAGAGGTATAAGACTAGCTGGTCCTTATGCACATATATCCACATACCTACCCAGTGATACATCTACTTGCATCCTGCAACCATGCTGGTGCAACACAGGCTCAGAGCAGCCCAAACACCAAAAAGAAAAAGAAAAAAAAAATACCTTCTTTCCTCACTTCCAAACCTGGAGAAAGCTCTGGAGAAAGTCTTTTGAAGAGGCTGCCAAGGACTCTCCTTTTCTTTCTGCATTGTCACAATACAGAATACAAACAATTAGAGACTCTTTGTAATCAGATCTGGTACACTTTTGGTGTGGTGTCAGTGTTTTCCTCCACCCCACTTCGGTCGGGATAGCACCAGGGTAGCTGGCAGTAGGTTTAGGAGATAATTCATAGCTATCACCCAGGCCACCTCCAGCTGCAGCCAGCACGGGGGCAGACACTGCGTCCCCTGCAATACCTCCCTCAGGCACTGCCAAACCGCTGGGACACCAGCTCCGACCACTCCTGTCTGGAGCATCTTTTGTGGGCGGTAAAGCCGGGCCAGTGACACACAATGCTGCTTTTCCAAGCAGGGAAGCGCTGGGTTAGAGGCTGCTGCTGAGGTGCAAGAAGACATCTAAGAAAGACTAATGCCACTAGGCGAGCAGCCACGAGACGGAGTCTCACTGACAGGAATAGCAGTGAGCCAGCTTTATCTAGGCTGAAGTGAGTCTTGTTGACGTGTGAAGGGAACATCTTGGCCCCTGCGGGGGTGGGGGTTTCAGGGCAGGTAAATAATCGTGTCCCAAGCGATTATCCACTCAGCAGGAACGACACCAGATGCGTGTGTGTTTTCATTTTAAATAGAGAAAAACCTTCTTACGTAAAGGAATCAAAGGTAAGGCGGAAGGACAAGCCACAGCCTCTGGGTACCACTAACAAGGGTGGTGGAGCACGTGGTAAGGCAGGCATGACCCCCTCACTGCCACTGCAGCGGTGGATTTTTAGAGTCAGAGAGGACAACCTTCCCTGGCATGCTTAAACCACTCCTAATCTGCTTTAGGACCGGATCTTTTATAAACACCCCTGGCCAAAGCCCTTTCTTCCGGTTTCCTGAACTGTTTCACCTCAGAGGCCCTGGGGGAACCTGGGACTATAGCGAGGCATCAAAAACTAAGCAAACAACTACAGGGAAGGCAGCTCATGCAACCATCAAAATAGATATTTCATTCCAGACCAGACTGACTACAAATTAACAAGTAATGGGCGAAGCCTGCGGGACCTGTAAAATCATTTAAACCCAGAGCAGGGACATGAAGGAAAAGGTTTCATTCCAGACGCTCCCAAGCAAAGAGCAGTAAATGATGAGCAAAGTAAAACTGCTGAAGAATGTCAGTTTAAGAAGAGACATAAGAACTGGAAATTGGAGGGGAGAAGGCAAACCCCTTGGGGCTGTGCCCTGTCCCACCATGGCTAACAACGTTGTTGTTAGCTCAGATTGTGAGCCAGGCACAGTGGTGACTTTGGGCTTGCTCCTATTCAAACCCACTTAGGAACATCCCAAATCAGACTAAGCCCCACAACAAACCCCAGACACAAAGCTCTGGGAGAATGAGAAGCAGCAGCAAGGGCGATGGAGCCCTGCAGGCATTCATTCACTGCTCTGCAAGCTTGTTCTCCCCTTCCCACAAGGCAGGATCGCTGTTCCTGCTCTGCTCAACCAAGTTGCTCTGCAGCTCTTTCCCCAGCAACCCCAAATCCCTGTCACCCAGACCAGGTTTTCCTTAGTCACCAACACCTCCTCCAAGAAGCAGCTCACTACTTCCCAAAGGTCCAAGGTCCACAGTGTGAAAATAACTGCCCTTGTCAGCACCAAGCAGGTCACTAGAACAAGGTCCCCTATGTTTCCTTGTCACCAGTTAACATCTCCCACTAAGCTCCCTGCTCTTAAATCTTTTCACAAAAGCACATAAAAGCCCTTAGGGTACACGATCTTGCTGCAGACAGCGCTGAGATACCCAGCCTTCTTCCTTCCCCTCTACCAGTCAGACTGCGAAAAACCCAGCTACGCTGCCTTCCACTTCGTGTTGTTGGCGTTCAGGCAGGCTCCGATGAAGCATTTTCTCTGTTCCTCTTAACTGCTCTGTATTTTGGCACAACAAATAGCTCTGAAAGAGAATCAGGGACTTAAGCATCAGCTCAAGCTTGTGATGGAACAACTGAGCTGTGTGGAGAAGCTGGCCCTGGAGCGGCGCGAGGATGCCACCAGGTAGGACAACTGGTGGCTTTACAAGGCTGGTGTTCCCCTGGGAAGCCAAGATGCAGAGATGCTGGTATTACGTGGAGGACTGGCCTTGCTACAGCATTTATAAGCCTCCTCCTCTGAAAACCTGTGCTGCAGTGACCACTGCAGCTTGGCATAGAGATTATCAACCCATATGAGCAAGAAAAAGAAATGGCCAGCACATGACACCCATCTTCCCATCATTATATTTTAAGATTAAAACCAATGGAGGATGAGCAAACAAATCTCTAATGAAAACCCGTGAAAGACAGGAAACGAAATGTCACATTTTTCTTTATTAGAGAAAACAGTCAGTATACCAGAGTCCATTTAAATCTTCCAGAGTGGTTTGACCATGGATGGCTTTCTTCCAGGCACCCACAGAGATCACAAGCTCCAAAAACAAATCAAAGAGAAAAAACAAAACAAGCATCTCGATCATAAATTAATGCCCTTAAATAACTTCTCTCACTACCACTAGAATGTAATGACAGAGAAGTCAAAACCCTTGCCTCTGAGCACACCACTCCTGGCAGCAGTGCTGCCTGCTAAAACAGAAAGTGCTGTCTGCATCTGGGATCAGCCCACAGGGGTGGAGGGAGAAAAGAAAAGGAAGGAGGAAAGAAGCAGCCTCGCTTACCTTGGTTTTCCTTTCCCTCCTTCCCTTGTGCTAAGGAAAATCCCAGTTAGCTACTGCTTCTGGCTGACCCAGAGGCAGCACAAACGGCTGTGCAGAGAGGAGAGCAGGGGGTGGCACGCATGGCACTCAAGGTCTCAAAGCCTCTGCCTACAGGCCATGTCTTCCTTGCTCCACAAGGCCTCCTGTCCCTCTAGTTTAAGGATGGGAAAGCTCCTTTCCAGTTTTAAGGTGGCTCCTCCTGGCACCTGAACAAGGCAAGAGCGTGCAGGACTGGCTGCACATCCTTAAGAAGCACGTTTGGTTATTGTCCATCGCAAGGAGCTGTAGGAGAGGAGAACAATGGAAAGGAAATGCATGCAGCTTTGCTGTTATTCCCAGGAACCCATCTGCCTCAGGCAAGTACATCCACCTCAGCATCTCTGCCGAGTAGGAGGGGTCCTTCCTGAGCCAGGTCTCTCCTTCCCACTGGGAAGGGCAGAGCCACATCCTGCAGAATTCTAGCCCTGGGGTGTAGCTATGGAGTGTGCAGACAGTGCCAGCTGTGCAGGAGCTCAGGGACTATGAAGAGGGGGGTAGCCAGGGGAGAAGATTTCCAAATCTTTGCAGCAGGGCTGCAGCAGCTCAGCATGCCAGGCAGCTACTTCCACCAGCCCCTGCTTTGAGAGCCTCCCCCAGCCCCCTGGATGGGGGGGTGATCAGATCACACGTACCATGACCAGTTCTAGGCATCACTTCAGATGTTTTCTTAAAAACAGCGGTGCAGAGAGCTGGGAGTGGTGGGAGTGATCATCCTACAAAAATCGGTCCTGCAGCCCACAGGGACAGATGGAAGAGACAGAGGAAGCTTAAAACCCACCAGAGAAAGAGAAGCTTGAAGACAGCGAGCAGTGGGGCAGTGGGGTGAAGAAAACAACGCTGGTGCTAACACGTTCCCATAGCACAAGTGGAGGACAGAAGGCACTGTTCTCACCGTTTGTAATCATCTCCAGATGTTTAACTGGCTTCCAAGAGCCAGAGAAGAATGGTGCATCCCACACACTCAGCAGCGTCCTGTCTGCGCACAGCATCACATGGTGGTGTGGTAGGGCATTTTCTTCCCCACACCTCAGTACCCAAGTTGGGCAGCAGAAGTCTCTGGAGGAAAAAGGAATATCGAGGCAAACAAGCTAGGGAAGAGAGAGGAAAGCAGAGGTTGGTCCCAATCCAACCAGCCACTGCCACCCAAAGCAGAGGAGGAATCCCAGGCTGGACACACACACAAGTCACAGAGGATGAATTGCCATGTGAAATACATGTTTTTATAACAGTCTGCAAAGTCTTTCCTCTAACCACGCTGGCACACTCAGGCATCATCAATGAGCTTTTCACCATTTGCATCTTCCTTCCCGCTACCCTCTTTCTTGCTTCCTCCTTCTTCTGCCCCGTCTGTATACACGTCCTTCTGCCCATAGTTGAGAGTAGTGCGGGCAAGGTCCACCTCAATGGGAAAGACGTCCGCATCTTGGAGCACGGCATAGCAGTCATCGTAGTACTTTGACATCGTGGAGACAAAACGCTGGAGCTGAAACACGATGTCTTGCACTGTAGTGGAGACAAGTTGGGAACGAATCAGACAAAAACCCCCTTCATAAGCAGTGCGTGAAGGCTGTGATCAAGCCTCCCTCATCAGTATTAGTTACAGTCTCCTACACATTAATCCCTTTTGGGAGGGTGGATGTCTCGGGCACACCCACAGAAGGGTTCTTTGGCAAAGACTTCTGAGCTGAGACGAAGGAGGAGCATGAAGGCCAAAGCCATGTCTGCCTGACCCCTTCAGGTGCTGGACACAGCAGCGGTACTCACCGTGTTTCTGGTCCAGGAGCTCTATTTTCTCTAGCACATCCTTCCTCATCTTGGCAAAGCGCGTGCGAGCCTCCTGCCGGCAACGCAGGATAAGGCGGTATTCATAGTTCCCAGTGCTGACACGGTAGAGGGGTTCACCCAGAGCCTGACGAAAACACGGTGCCATTTTAGATTCCCACAACAGTGTACACATCGTTTGCCTATTGATGAGGACTCACAATGACCTTGGGTTACTACAGCCCTCTCAAGCTCACTGGAACTGCAGTCAGGAAGCACGAAACATTAGGAACACTGAGCCACATCAACAAACTGGCAGTGAATGGGGGCATTTTGAAGGCCAAATACACGCCAACCACGGTAAAGAAACATGTTGCTACTAAGCAAAGACAGAAGGACAGGCACCTTTCAACCCAACATGGAGAAGTGGAATGGCTTCTTATCTGAACTATTAAGACAAGCACTATGAACAAACAAGTCTAGGCTCTGAGGGATACACTAATTTGTATCAGTCACACAAAAAATTCTCCCCTCCTCTGCAAGCTTGACCCTATATGGATTGCATAACATATTATACATCTACACAGGGAAACCTGCGGTGTCTACAACCATCCAGACACAACGCTGGAAACCAGGAGGGAGGAACCTATATGTTGTCCCATAAAAAAGTTTTGAGAGAAAAGGGTTAGATCTGTCAGCAAAACAGCATTCTTCTCTTGCACCTGTAAACATAACATACATAAAAATCTGTGTTAAGGACTACGGCTTGGTAATGCATGCTGCATGTGCCAAAACCCAAAGATGTTACTCTGCTGGGCAAGACTGGGATTCTTTCCTTCCCATTTAGCAGGAAAGATACAATTAAATGTTCTGTTAGGGAAGTTTTATTCCTTTCTGGCACTGGGAATTGGGCATTCCAAAAATTCAAATCCCCACTCTGAGATGAACACCTAGGATAAAATAAGATCTTACTTTTATGCAGGGTACACAGGGGACACCTCTAGCTGTGGTAAACAGAGCTATTAAGGATTAGTTGTAAAACTCTAAACCAGACAGCAAACTGTTACTGGAGAATGTTGCCAGGGTTTTTTTAAGTTTCTGATTTTAAATTACATATTTTTAGGAAAAACTCTATTATTAAGAGAGATCCATTAGTCAATATTCCTCAACTACAAAGGCAGCTTTCACATGCATTTTGCTAGAGAAGCTAAACCTCCATTTCTCAGAAACAACTCCAGAATTAATAAGCTGTACACTACACACAAATGGAATCTGTGAAGATAACACCTTAATCCTCCTTACACAAGCTAGTATTACTTAAACACCGAGACAGGCAACCACCGAGCAAACGAGCTGCAGAGAAGATGTCTGGTCCCTCTACTATTCCACAGCACCAGCGATTCGTGACAGTTACTGGCAGTGTTTCCTAGGTAGCACTTAAGGATCTCCAATTTCTAATATGTTAAGAACAAATGTGTGTGATTCTTAGGATGTATTCCCTGGTTTGGACACACACAGGAGCACTTTTGCAATTACAACGCAGTGCGCACAGGGAAGCTGCAGAAACAGAGTATGCAGTTGTCATTGCCACAGTACTGGTACTCACAATGCAGCTGTACTCTTCATCATCCATCTCTTTGACTTTCAGGCAGTAAGACTTCATAGGATTGGGGGAAAAAAGGCAAAAAGCAAAACAAGAAGGAAATATTAAGAACTTATTAAGAATTAGAAGGAATTTCATTATCACCCACAGTCATAGGGTTGTACCATTTCAAGCCTTCCTTCAATGCTGCAGCTAGGGACACTGGGGAAAGCACAGTGGGATCAGAGTTTATTAAACACCTCAGGTGGAAAGAAAGTCTATTTAGAGAAATATGGCAAGAGAAAATGGTAGGGGAGAGAGAAGGCACTTATTATTTATATTACAGGAGCAAATACTAGTAAGAGAAAAATCCTGAGTTCATCTACTGTTTGAGAAACCACAGTACCAGAAGAGTATGAGGAGGCAATAAATAAAGAGGGGGAAACAAAAAGATTAATTGTGGGAAGGACT
Source organism: Steatornis caripensis (assembly GCA_013398225.1). Classification (NCBI taxonomy): domain Eukaryota; kingdom Metazoa; phylum Chordata; class Aves; order Caprimulgiformes; family Steatornithidae; genus Steatornis; species Steatornis caripensis. The sequence goes on from VZSC01007891.1 coordinate 82,208, forward strand.
GATGTGGGAAGAGATGCTGCCATATTCACTTGCCTTAGGGCTGCAGCACCAAATACTTCTCTAAACTGGTAAAAGGAAATACATTCCTACAGTTATTGGACAGATGCACTCAACAACCCTACCCTGTTTTTGGGGGTGTAGAAAACAAGGGGTGAGTGGAATGGAGAAGGGTGGAAAAGAAGCATGGCCTAAATGAAAACAAGATTTGCCAGCGGTTTAATCTGGCTAAAGAAAGACTGTCCAAAACTACCTGAAAAATATGTACTCTGAGGCTGGTGAGCTCTTTAGGGGAGCTCAAGAGCATAAGTTGCAGAGGAACTCTTTACAAATAAATAAGGAAATTAATTTGGTCATGCAGAAAATAAGTCGTCTGGGTTCTGGGATGTCTCTCTTACCAGTGAGAACTATTGGGGCAAAAGCAGGTAATCCTGAGTAATCTGGCAACAGAGAATTGGACAAAATAATGCATTCTTGCATGGATTGTGGAAGGATGGACATGTGATTGTATAGGCTATATGTGATGCTCAGGATATGGCTCTAGGAAACTTAACTTCTTAATTTCAACAAGTACTAAAACAACAAAAAAAACCCCGAAACACCACAAAAACCCGAAACGAGAGGCTCACCAAATATTCAAACTTGACATCCAGGTATTTTTTGATAGTCAGCCTTGTGTCAGGAATGGCTTTGTTCAGATACGTATTCAAGTCAGTAAGCATCTGCAAGAGGAACATCCTGTTGCTGCTGAATGCAAGACCAAAAAGCATGACTACAATTCATCAAGTGCAACCTTCTAACCAGTCATGAGACTGCCTCGAGTTAACTCTTTTTAACTAGAGCGTATCTGAAAGAAAATATTTGATCTTGACTCAGAATTGACATGGTTAGAGCATCCGTTACAGACACTGGCAAGTGGTTCCAGCATTAGAAATGCATGCCTCACTTCTAGTCTGAATTCATCTTCTTTCAAATAATCTTGCTTCAGTTTCAACTAGTCCTGGAAACGGCTCCCCCTGATTCAGAGCCACTACCCAACACAGTCCATCCAACATGGCACTTAAAGTGGTGCTCAAATCAACATTTAATACTCTCTTTGCTAAACTAAGTGGACAGATTCCCTGGAGACTCTCACTCAAATATATTGATTGAAATTCTCAAATTGTTCCTGGACTGCTTACCTAAACTCTTTTAAATTTAGTGACATCTTTTAATTATGGGTACCACTATCAGGCAAAAGGCTCTAGGGACTAATCTGATCAAACTACCCCCCCACACACCCCGAAAGAAAAGGAAAGGAATATATCCATGTGCAAAAGTCAAAGGGATAAGGTTGACATATTCACTATGTTACCTCTTAGGTTCTTTCGAAAGAAAGCAGACAAAGACAGTTCTTCCCACAATGAATGATCTTTAAGACCACACCTTCAAAGACAGGCTTCTGTCTTTCTAGATTCCCCTCTTCTCTGTACCCTTTACTCCTATAGTTCAATTCTTTACCGGCTTAATTGTTTTCAGAAGGTGAATCCCAAACTTCTCAATGTTGCGATGAGCATCAGCAAATTTCACAAAGGCTTCACTGGCAGCTGGCTGTGGCTCACGTACACCAATGACAGAGAAAACGTCTCCAAATGCTGGATGAGGGTAATAAATACAAACGGATGAAAGAAGAGGCCTCCAATATTACAACTCCTTTTCACAACCTTGCTGGGGTTCCCTAAAGACCAGAGGTTGGCAGGGCATTTCTTCAGTGTCTCAAGTAAAAGACAAGGCACCATGACCGCTAACGCCAGGAGAGCAGCCCTTCCCAGCTCATTGCTACAACACTTAGTTTTCTTTGAGCAAGGGAATCATGCACTTAAGTACTGACTAAAACTCCTGAAACTGGAGGTCAAAGATTTCTGCTCCCTTCACTGAAGATTCTTTACCTCTGTGTGTCTGGGATAGCTCAAAGAAAGCCCTGAGAAGACTCTTGGTGTGCTCTGTCAAGCCTGTGATGGAAGCCAGAAAAAATTAAGTCATTTCACTAAAACATAAAGCAGGCATCCTCCCCTCCCATCTGGTGTCTCATGGAAAACACAGTTTACCTTTGTATAACTCCGCAGTCCTCTCCAGCTCCTCTAATCTCTTCACTAGTCCATCTAAATGGAAACAAGAATCGGAATACAGAATTACAACAGTCAAATCCCAGACATGGTTAAGACCTGACTGACTGAAAAAACACTAGTTTCATATTTTTGATTCAAATTTCTCTCACCTCTAAAGCCTGTACCCTGGTCCAACATGGGAAGCTTTTAAAATAACTGTCAAGTAGTTTCACAGTGTGGCATTGTCACCTATCAGCATTCATTAAGTGGGTCCCCACTTTAAATCAATTTGACCTTAGCTAATGCTTAAATGGCCCCAATGACAGGATACACCACTCAGGAAGGACAGAGGCAACCACAACAGCGAGGTATAGCAGAAGGACAGAATTATGAAGGAATAGTGCGGAAGAAGCAAGTAACTATAAAAAGGTGGTAAGCACAGAAGGTAAGTGTTCCCTTAAGAAAATGTCCTCCTGGACAACACTTACCATTGCAAAGTATGGCTCGGCTTAACCCCAGGGCATCCGCTGTCCCTGAGCTCATGTTCTCCACCAGTCGATGCTTTACCTTCTTCAATACTAAAGGCCAAGAGAGAGATGCAAACCAGGATCAGGATCATTTCTATAGGCATGAAAAGCACATTAGCATACTTCACCACTTTCTCAGGCACTGAATAAACTGACCAGTCTGAACTTAACTCACTATTGAGGTAGTGAGCAGAAAAAAAAGACCATAGAACCTAGATGTTCAGTCCAGCTGTGCATAGCACATCTTCCGTCTTCTGTCTGTTCTGCTCTCACATCCTATGTACTTCAATCAATATTGCTCCAGCACTTCTTTTGGAAGACTACTCCAATAAATCACTTGTCTATAAGCTATCTATCACGATACTTGGAACTAAACTTCACTTATGGTACTTGCTGTATTACTTCAACTGAAGTCAGGAGATGAGGCCGAAAGCAAGACAAATAGGATTTAACGCCCAAAGTCATCCCTTTGCTTACTTTTATCTTCTGGATCTTAGATAAACCTTTTTGTCACCCCTTGATGGAACTAATTTCTGTCTTTGGTGGTCATACCCTGCAAATTACTACCGGCAACTGTGCCCTCTTTGGAATCAGATGACTCAGCTACAATTATTTAGAAGCAAACTTGCAGGGGTGCCAAGTGCCTGCAGCTCCTAAGAACTCAGCTGAAGCCAGTGTTCAGCATTTCTAGAAAATACCATGTTATCACTGCAGTTCTGTTTCCCCAGAAATCCATCTCAGACCTCACCATTTTCCTGAACCCCTGTCAGTTCAATAGTACCTTAATCACCACAAAAAGAAATGAAAGCAAAAAGAACAGACAGGTGTTTTATAAAAGTGAGAGAGGTAGACCATATAATGGAGACAGCTGTGTAGGCTTAGTTCAAAACACACACTTTGTTTTAGAAATAAAGCTTCCCCTCCCTCCTGTAAAATTTATGGTTGTACAAAACTCAGTGCAGACAGGTATTTCATCACTATCCCCCAAGCTGAGAAACTGCAACCAATGTTTTTCAATAGACACCTTTCTGTGTATAGCTGAAACTCTCAATCGATCACCATAACTTACATGTATTAAAAATAAATAATTATCTAGTTGAGTTTCATCATGCTAGATGCATGCTAGACACAGCACAGAAAAACAAGCCGCCCACAAGAGTTAAGCTTCAATTTAACTTTCAAGACTATTTCAAGAAGCCAATGAAGGGTTTTTTCAAACCTGTAATTCTCTTTGACAGCATCCATCTGAAAATTACTGAGTTAAGAGGAAAAACAGCACTAGAATTTTACTTTCATTTTAGCTGGGATCAGTCTTTCACCCCTCCATGTCCCTTTAAAAATCTAGGGAGAAAGAACCCAGTCTTACCGATATCCAAAGACTTGCCCTGCTTTGGGTCAGCCTGGAGCTTGTTGTAGTGAATCGTCACTTCTCCCTGTAGAAAGAGCAAATCCAAAACTGCTGTGCTGGAAACAAGCAGCAGTGGCTTCCTTTACCCATGGAGAGTAAACTGTACAATACGACCCAGAAGCTCCAGTGGCCCCCTCCTACCTCTCACCTTTACCATCTGTATCATCTTGGCCACCTCCACCTTGGTCTTCCCTTTGACAGACTTCCCATTCACTCCTGTGATTTCATCACCAGCTGCCACGGTGCCATCCAAGGCTGCTGGAGTGTTATCAAATACCTAGCGGAGAGGAGAAAGTGCACAGGTAGTCCAGAATCGAGAGGAAGACAAAAGTTCTTTGAAAGAAGAGCAGGGCTGAAGAAACAAACAAACAAACAAAAAGAGACTATTACATTCCCCCTATTTAACTCGTTGTATTTTGTTCATGGTGAAGCTGCAGATTTTTCCCCTTTCCTAACCAAGATGTGGGCTGATCATCCTGTTCTCTCAGGAGGTTCTTGCCTCTAGGACGTACCTCCTCAAATGCAGGATTTCTTGGTGTTGAGAATGTCACGCTGTTCCCCTGTGAATTCTAACATGCTCTCCAAGGAGAAGGATAATTTCAGAAGTCTTAATTTAATTCTTCCACACGTATTAGGTACTAGGACAAGGACATGTTATCCACTAGAGAGTGAGATGATGTCTCCCACTTTGAGAAGAACAACTAGCATAGGACTCTCCATGTTTTCTGTTTCTCTGGCCAACACTGTCTCTTACAAAAATGGTTCTTCCTCCCTGAGTGCCCACCTGGACAATGTAGAGACAGGGGCAGTACTGTGCTCCTCCCCCAATGCTGATCCCAATCAGGTTCTGAGAGTCCTTCTTCAGGGTCACTGTCCCAGGTACAGTAGGGATCCCCCTAGAATGGGAAAGCAGCAATGAGTAACTGAGCACGGCAGGCAGAGCCGCAGGTTTACGAAACAACTCCGAGTTGATACTAACTGGAAACACAATGGGCACTGCACATTTGAATTCATCACATTATCTCCGCCACAGAGTCTATCAGCATGGCCAGCAGAAAGACCTTCTGGGCTACCTTTTTTGAGACTGCATGCAAGAATTAGAGGTGGGAGAGACACCCTCATCCATCAGTAGGCACTGAGGAAACACTGTCATGTCTTAGAGAGTGTTTCATCTGCTCTTAGTGCCGGAACGAGGAGAAAACTTGCACAGCATACATGAGATGCAAGACAAGCGCTTCATGTCAAATTCATTGCAAATCTCATCAAATGTTTGACTTGCTCAGGAAATGCCAGCGTTCTCCTCCTTACAGACTTAAGGAGTCCAGATTTTCTCTCCACTTATTCCTGTCTCTTCTTATCTTTCCTCCATTATAAATAATTTTTTTTCTGGCTCAGGTCACTAATTTACAGAAGATTTGTCACCAGTGCTTTGCAATGAGAAAGCCAGGGTAGTCACTGCAGAGCAACAGAAAGCATTCTCCTTTGCTCACCAGCACAGTGATGCCTCATCCCCAGTTCCCAGAGGGAGCAAGAAATCGGGACTGAACAGCAAGCCTGACTCTTCAGGACACGGTGTCAGGAGCAGGTTGGTTTATCTGTTCCCATTAGGTCTTCACTGCAAAGGCTATTTCTATTGTTAGCAAATCCCAGGAAAAGACAGGCGAAATACTCACAACTTATCTTCCTCAATATCATAGTCCAAGTCTGCAAACATTGTTTTGGTGAAGTCAAGCCTGTTCACCTGAAACTGCTTATTCCAAACTGCCTGGGAAGAAAGAACAGAATAAACCCCAATAAACCAGCAATCTCAGCAGCAAACTGCAGAGACTCAACCTGTCGCCCTTGTCAATCCCCCTCTCCTTTTCGTTTTTGAATGTCACAGTGTGGTCCCTGTTCTTACATCAAAGACGAAAAACACGTCAAGTGTCTCTGCCCCTCTGCTCTGAACAAGACAGGAGAAAGCCCTTAAGTTTGAATGCTGCATGTTTCAAAACCCACACATGAGCGGCATTTCCAAACCACAGAACAAAGCGCGGTCTCTTCTGGAAGCTGCTTCCTCAATTGCTCTACCTGCCTGGCACCACGACAGCTACAGGTATTTACAGTTTTATCCCTGACATCTGTTAAAACACCTCCGTTTTGTTCTTGGCCTCCTAACAAGTCATTTTTTGACGTGTACCGCCCATCTCGGGAGGCTACGCAAAGCTTTCTGCAGCTCATTTTCACAAAAAGCCTCATTATTTCCCCACGCACAAACCCTCCTGTTCAATCTCCTACTTAATTTCGGACAGCAATTAGCAGTCACCGCTGGGTTTCCCTCACCCTTCGGCAGCACCAAAGGCTCGGGGCGGCGCGGCGGCCTCTCGAGGCGGTTCCCGCCGCATCCAACCCCACCGGGCCCCGCCGGATCAGGCCTGGCTGCGGCCTCGCACGCCGAGCACAGCCCTTGGAGCGCGCCCGCCGCTCCCCACCCTCTCAGCGGGCCGGGCCCCGGCGCCGTGGGGGAGCGCCCGGCATGCGGGGCTCGGCGCTGGGCCCTGAC
>VZSC01007891.1:89489-133643 GCA_013398225.1 Steatornis caripensis
CTCCCCGCTAGGCCTTCGGGCCCCTCCGGCCACCGCGGGGAGGGAGGGCCGGGCGGTAGGGTGGAGCGAGGCCTGCAGCCTCCGGCCTAGGTTTTGGGCTGCATCCAAATCTGCTTTAAGTTTCTGAGGTACCCGATCACGGCGGGGTGCCGGTGGGGCAGAGCCCTCACCGGGCTCGGTAAGTTGCAGAGGGGGAGCTGGGTGGCGGTGAGCTGTCGGGCCACCCGAAGCGTGTGCACCTCAGGGGAAAGGCACTCTCCTGCCCTCGTCACTAGGAAAAAACACAAAGCTGTTAGCAACGGAAGGTGGCCTACCCTGCCCAGATACACGCACCGCTGGCCTCCCATGGACGGGAGCGTTTCAGAAAGGAATTTGTGAATGTGGAGGTGTCCCGGACTGACGATTCAGATGACAGCAGGGACACAAAGGGCTTTGAAACTGGTTGGCACAATTGCCCAGCAGGCCAGCGGCGACCTGTAGAAGCAATGCTTTGGGAGCCAGTCAGCATGGTTGTAGGCAAAACCACCACACCGCCATGTGTACGGTGGGATCGCCGAGCTTCCACGCGTGTTCCTCTGCTGCGATGTGTGTGTGGGGGCGGTGGTTAGGTGTTCAGATGAATTTTCTGCCTCCATCAAGACAGCACCATCATTGGGAGAATGCTTTGATTTCCCAGAAGAATGCAGTTGCCTGTTGCGTTATGTGTCATCTCTTCCAGCCACTGCTGGCTTATGAGCAATTACCAGGCTGCCAAACCTGACTTATTGACGCAGATTAAAAAAAAAATAAATAAAATTGCACTCTTTGAACTGAAAACACCTCCATGACCAGGAATAAGGACTGGTCAGTGACAATGACCTGTCTTGCTGGCTGAGAGTGTGGTTAGTGTTTGCGGTGTACAGCCCCATGAGCCTCTCAAGTGCATACATCAAAACACTGACTGAAGCCACATGCAGTGCCGGAGTACAAGGGCAAGAGCATGTTGTTAATTACTTTGAAGTCCTGGGTCTAAGAGGTGATTTATTTATGAAGAGAAGCTGAATGAGAAATGTAGTCCTTCAGGTGGTAGCTCTCTGAAGAGCAGAGACTGACATCCTGACCCTGGACGCTGGCAGGAGTTTTACATCAGTGAATCGCTAGAATTGATGAGCCAGGCCCTGATCTCTACATGTGAGGAGCTCGCTGGGGCTCAGTGGCACAATGGCACTTGACTGCAGCTGAGAATGATACAGAAAAGACAGAGCCAGTCTCTTCCCAAGACTTTTGCGCAGAAAAGGCTAGAGGCAAGGGTCGCAAGTTGCACCATGGAAACTCCAGTTAGATAAAAGGAAAAAAGTACTGTAAGGGTGGATAAGCACTATTGCAGCAGCTCGGAGAGTAGTGGAGTATCCATCCCTAGAGTCGGTGAAAATGTAACTGGACAGATTCTGTGGTGCTGTAATCCTGAGAGAGACTCTGCAATATTTGGAAACATTTTCACGTGTAATTCTCTTTCAAATTCTTGGATCAAAACAACTGTCCATAACTTTCTTCTTATTAAATACCTACTTTGAAATGTGTTTTTAAAAAATCTTTCCCCCTGGCCTCCTTCGCTGTTGACAGCTGAGGCTTAACGCAGTTGTGACACAGTTACATTGCAGCCCTGGTGAAGTCCAGCCCCTGGCTAGCTGGGCACTTCCGAGCACAGCCGAAACCCTGCATAACCCTCCCCAAAGCCCGCAGTTAATACAGACAAGAGCTGATTAAGCAAATGACACCCAGCAGATCGTTGGCAGAGGCAGAAGCCGAGCCTGCTGTCCCATGCCGCGGCAGGACTGCTGCGTGCAGTGGTTTAGGGGTCCGGGAGTCCCACACTGTCCCTTTGCTGTCTCCCGCTTCTTGACCCCGGGAGGAGGCGGCCGCCAGGCCAGCCGGCTGGGCTCCATTTCTAAGGGGGGAGCTCCACCGTGTGGGCGCTGCTGAGAACTTTTGCTGCAGTCAAGGGGGCCTGGGTTCAGGCGTGCTGGGTTTGCAGCGGTGGGGTATTTCTCCTGTTTCTGCTGCGAGGGGGGAAAATAGTGCTCCACACACACACCTAGGAGAACACCCGAATAACATAAATCATTGACAGTCTGCGGCTGGGCAACAGACCAGTTAAAAGAAGTACCCGGACCTCATTGCTCCTGGGTCCTAGTAGAGCTGCAAGGGTCAAAAACGGCCAGTGAATGTCTCCTTTCCTGGCAGCTCCTGCCATTAGAAAGAAAGACAAGAGGCAAAACTGTCCTGTGGTAAAAACCCAGACCTGCTGACACTGACAAGGCCAAAACCTGTAGGTGTGATGTGCGTTGCTTTTGTGCTGCTCCACTGATGTATGCGCATTGTGTACATCCTTCAGTACGTCCCTGAAGCGTCAGCCTTTGTGTGCATGTGCTGACTGATCCTGCCTTTTGTGTACAGTCGCTCCAACATGTCCAAGATCGATGGGGTTCTCTCTGCATGAGACGGAGAATGAATCTGCATGTCCCCTAAAGTCATGTCTGTCTCAATGTTAGAAATCCCGCTGGTCACCTTCTCCCAAAGGGAAAAGCAATGAATTACTGCTGAAAATGGTAATCTAAAATCCAAAAAAATTAAAGCTGGCCGGCCTGTAAAAAGCCCGAGGAAGCGGTTTGTTCTCTGATTAATCGTATCAAAAATTTGTTGTTCTCTCATTTGGGTCTGATTAATTGCATCCAAAATTTGAAATGCAGCTTTATCCTGAAAAGTGGGCGCACTGCTTGCTGTCTGCCAATACGGCTTGGATCAGGAGGGCTCAGTTTGCAAGTACAGGCATTTTTCCACTCTTAAATAGACAACCCATGAAAAGTCAGCCCAGGCTCTGAGAGTCAAACTCCTTTCTGCTTGTCTTTCATCATGTGTAATAAGGAGTCTGCAAGCAGATCGCACGTTGCATGACTCGTTAGCTTCTTGGCACTCAGATGCATTTCTCTGTACTGGGTCTGTGCTGAATCTCGTGTTTCTGGCTGCTTTTCTGCTACAGTTGTCAGCATCAACATGACTAACGCTGAGCTAACATCCTCCTCGACTATTGTCCCTTGAGCCATGTTGTTCGTTTTGGGGGGCAGCCTTCAGTGGGTAAGTGTGGGGATTGTATTTCCTGGCCCACCACTCCACAGCCTGCCTGCCCTGTCCCTGTCCCACTTCTGCTGGGTGCTCCAAACCCCTTCAGGGGCGTCTACGTGGTGCAGCTGGGAGATGGAGGTGGTGGCCCCGCTCAGGTGGAGTAGGGGACAGTCATATGCAGGGGTGGTTTATCACACGCCGGGGTGGGTGTCCGCTGTTAGCGCATGCATCCTGGGGCTACCAACTCAGAGAGGACGGGTGAGAAGCATTGAAACATGGGTACAAATGACCCAACTGCTTATTTCCAAAGCTGTACATCTTATTGCTGCTGTACTCAAACTGCTCCCAGAATGAGATGTACCTTCAGTTCATTCTGACAAGCTGCAGATATCCTTCTCCATGGGCGCACCAAGCTCTGAGTTCTTGCCCCATAGAGTTTCAGCAGAAAACAGTATCATGTCCTTTGGAGTTCAGACTGACATAGTTTGGCTGGTGAAATTTCACATTTTTGGGATGAAAACAGTATTTTTGTGCATTGATTAATTTTATTTCTTTTGTACTTCTTTTTTTGCTGGGCATTCTGATTGTCCTTCCTCTGAAATTTTCTGTATTTGGGATTATCAGAAGCTTACACAGAGGGAAGAAGCCTGATGAAATGGAGAGTGTTCTGCGGTAGATGCATTCTATTTCCACATGCACCAAACACATTTCATTCCCCCTTGAGTTTATCACCACAGATTTCTCCTCCTAGTCAAGGAGATAGGTCTCAGGAGCATCTGTTCCTACCTACCACTGCTCAGTGCTGACCCCCTAGAAGGTCCAGCTGTTACGTAAACAAAAACACTACATGCAAAGGCAGTATTTTCAACCTGAAAAACCAGTGACTTAAAACCTAATGGTTTTTCTGAGACCCTGCAGGTAGAAAGCATGGGCCCTGACTTGACTAATCATTTTAAATTTATAAGGCAACTTTCAGCCTTTCCACACCAGGGGCATGACCACACGCTACGGCACAGCCCAGAAGGACTGCCAGTCTGGCGAGGTGCTATCAATCAAAGCTTGTGGTCCTTGGGTTGAGCTCTTGGGGTGTGGAGCCCTGCAGTGGAATAGTGACAGGGCGTATGGGGGGACCACGTCTCGTGAACAGTGGCAGCATGGAGGGTGGGAAGCAGGCAGAGACTTGCCCTCATTATGCATGGGTCTAACATGCCCAATTACCCCATCCTCTCCTCACCTCTGCAATGTAAAAGACTCTTGTTGAGAGTAGTCATAATTCACGGTGAACACCCCACCTCCCCCTTACTCCCTTCACACTCTCTGCTCTCCATTTTCCTTCCAGAAAAAAATGTGTCTTTGATGAAATAAAATGGCTCAGTCAAAGAACCCCTGAAATGGTTGGGGACCCCTGCACTTGGCCACCCTTGCCCACTTCCCATCTCTATTTCTGGCCGAGTTTGGAGTTTAAGTGGGCTGACCTTGTGCCCTGGCTGCCCTGGGGGTCAGTGATGAAAGCGGATGGAGGCTTCACAGTCAGGTCTCTTGTGTGTGACTCTTTTGTTCCCAGGACAGGGGTGTGCAGTGCCTGGGACAGTGCTTAATTGTTCGTGGGCACTGCTTTACCCGTCATGCCCTTCCCCGGGCTGCCCCAGCCCTTCTTGCTCATGCGTGGGAGGGAGGCAGCTTCCCTACTCGGGGTAGGGAGGAGGAAGCAGACTCTGAGTTGCTCAGCATCATTTCTGGCTGTTTATCAATCTGTGTAATAGATTTTGTGGACTGCCAGAAAGCCAGGAAAAAAAAAAAGAAAGAAAGGAAGACAGAAAGAAAGAAAAAAAAGGGCTTCCTGGCATTTCGTGACTCTTGTCTGTCACTGGGTGCATCCTCCCTTGTCCTGTCATGCAGGCAAGAGCAACATCACCTCATCCTGCTCAGCTGTGCCCTGTGGGATGCACCCTGCCACCAAGAACTCTCTCTGCCCTTCTGCAGGTGTTAAATCAGGAAAGTCCAATGGGTCAGGCCTGAGGCACTGGGCTTAGCCTAAGATTTGTTCATATCAGGGAGTGCAGAAGCTTTGGGTTAGGGCACATCAACAAGGCTGGGTGGTATTGTGGGGAAGCAAGCCCAGGTCTGGAGGTACTGAAGCTCCTGGAAATCTTTGCTAGACCTGAGGTGGGCACCCACACCTGGCACTGTCCTGAGGACACGCAGAGCAGTGGTGGGTTTGCTGTAGGTAGGCGTGGGATGATGCTGGACAACCTGTGAGCATGATGATAAAGAGTTGAAGGTTTACAAATGTCCATGATGGAGGTAGGTCAGCAGAGCTCAGCATAAGTGTGTGGGACACCTTGTACCACTCAATACCTCTTTGGCTGCCCCCTCAGCATCTTGCTTTTCGCAGCAAGTCCTTCCTGTGCTTTACAACTTCATTACAGCTGGAGGCTGGGGCAGGAGCCTCCACAGCAGGCCCTCCCCTCTGCCGTTTCAGGGAGTGACTGTGCAGAGGAAATGGATAAAAGGAGCGGAGGGTCAGGGTTTAATTACCCCATTGTGTGCGAGAGGAGTGATGGACAGAGACTGTCAGTGGGTCACCGATTAGCTGCCATGGAGCAGACAGAGGAGGGGGGAAACATGATGAGCCCCTGGGACAGACGAGTGCTGGGGAGAGCCATGAGACATGGAGGTGGCAGCTCATGATGGGAGACACTTTTTGTTGTTTCCCCAGCCGTTCGTCCCCCACTTTGTCCCAGCTCCATCAGGAGCCCTATGGGCTCAAAAGCCTCCTGCTGGGCCCTGGCTCCTGCACTGGTTAGGGCTAGGGCTGCTGGGGTGGCATGACCCCTGGTGGGATAAAGAAGAAGGTGGGACATCTCCTGTCAACTGCACTGAGTCTCCTTGTGGGGAGAAGGCAAGGAAGTATGGAGGGAGGGAAGAAGGGAAGAAAGGGAAGGAGGGAAGGAAAGGAAGAAAGCTGAAGGAATTGGCTGCTGGTGAGTGAGGTGTAATACACACACAGTGCTCCTCTGTGCAGGTGTGAAGATCTGCAGAAGGATCAACCCACCCAAAGTGGAAACCAGGCTGCCTGTCTCCAGCCCCACTGCCTCACCACTGCCTCCCTTGGACATGGCTGAATGCCTCAGGTCATAAATCTCTCTCTCCATTGCATTCTTGGCATCTGTTGGCTTTGGGGCTGCAAGAGACCAGGATTATTCTCTTGGCAGATTTGGTGACCTGGTTTTGTGTAAGCAGACCGCAGAAGTAACAAGTTTCAGTAAGTCTTACCCCTTCTGCTCCCAACCCCACACGTACTTCCTCCTCCTTTCCTTCTCACACTTATATTAAAGCAGCCCTTGTTCCTCATCCCACCACACCGTCTCTGAGCCCAGCCCCCCTTTCCTACATCGTCAAGAACTCAGGTCACCCTTATCCCTGACCCTGCCCTCAGTGCTGCCATACAATGTCACACCTAAACTTCTTCCACCACCTTGGTCTCAAGACTCCTCTTTCTTCTCCTTTCCCCTACAATCCCTCTACGCATTCTCTTTTGGATTCTGACCCCAGTTTCTAACCCCATCCACGGTTGTCCTCCAAGGTCTTGCCTCCCTATCACTCCCACCCTTTCCTCTCCCTTTCTCGCCTTTCCTCACTCATACTTTTACCCCTCTTTCCTGTCCCCTTCGCCCCTCATCTCCCATGGTTGTTTGCATGAATCGTCTCGGAATCATGAGATCACTGCTTTTTTCTGTCTCTGTCAGTGGGAACATCACATTAAGGAGCATGGATAAGTGGCCGGGGGCCACTGGGGTGACTCTGGCACCCCCTCTCCCCACCCTCCCTACCCCCCTCTTCTTCTGTATCAAAGGAAGCTTTGTTGTCCAAAAGCAGAAAGAAAAAAGCAGATAAAAAGGCAGAACATGTGATCTCATTGGCTTTATTTAGCCATCCAGCTATCCCTCCTCTTTTTTCTTGATTCATCCAAAATTATCCAAGTAAGAATCCATAATCCATCTTGGGGCTTCTCATCTGTGAAAGAGATGGTGGTAGATTCTTTTTTCCAAAGGGACTTCAACAGCTGACCTCTTGGTCTCCACAGGGTGCAAACACGACCCTGACGGGGCTCTCTAGGCAGTGTAATGCCTTTGATGACAGTAGTCTCCACTGCAGGACTGTGGGATCCCTCACTGTGGAGGGGAATTGGAACCAGGGAGAAGCAAATAATTTTTCTTGTTTCACCATTGCTAAGTGGGGGTTTCTAAAAGAATCCAGTAATGCATTGCTACACCAGGGGCACTGCTTGGTGGGGAGGCTTATGTTTGTAGCATTGGATGCACAACGCTTTAATTCATGAGTTTCTGGATTGACCAGGGTAAAATTCTTCATCTCAGGGTGCTTTGGTGGTCCTTTGTGATGGGGATAATCAGTGTTTTATCTGCTGAGGCTGACTGTACCCTCCTGGTGAGCACCCAGTACGCCAGAGCTGCTGCGGGAGCAGTGGGGCACAGCTATGACTGCAGCAAGGATCTCTGTGTCTGCGTTTGGATTCATTTAGATATTATCAAGCCAGGAGGCAGGAAGAGGATTATTATATATTCGTTAATTATTACATATTAGATGGGTTTGATGCTTTACAATGAAAGCTGCTCCGCATGCAGTTTCAAAACAGATATGGTTGACTTAGCACAAATCTTTATTGTGGGCACGGTCACGCGAATACAAGGAGTTGGTCGGTGCATCGTTTTCATGATGTTTTAAGCAGCTTGGTTAAAATCCACCAGACAAGAAGTCCTTCTAATGTGGGAATATAATGGCCCTTTTATCTGTACAGTCCATTCTCCTTCTCTACAGGAATAAAAATGCTCCAGATAACGCCTTACATCCACAGCTTTGTATGCGTGTGTGCGGGAAGTCATTAAGCCTGAAATTTCATGGTTGTTTCAAGGGCCTTCCAAAATAGTTAAGGCACTGAATGGGAGAAGAGTGCAGAAAGCTTGGCAAATGAAGCCAGGCAGCATATGCCATTTTCACCTAAAGCACGACATGGACTGAGATGGATTCGGGACAAAGGGCAGTAGAGGAGTGAAGAGAGTCAGTAGAGAAGATGATGAGCAGATAGGCAGAAAAAGCAAGATTTGCTTCAGGTGAGACTGAAGAATTTGATTTTCTTGCAGAAGGCAATATCGGTGAAGAATATACCCAAATGCTCTAAAAGGGAGGAGGGCGGAATTTGGCTGGGGAATTGTTTCTGTTGCAGAAAGGTCATTGTGGAAGTTTCAGTGACTTTAGTGTCATGTGAACTTTTATATATCTGTGTATGTACGTGTAAAATGCCTCAGTGAAGCAGCACGTGCAAGGAGACTATAGCTAGAAGGATGTCTGTGGGAATGCCTGAGGTATCATTTCAATGGGCTGTGGGAAGACGTGACGTCCATGGGGATTTGCCACAGCTTTTCTGTGGTGGGAGATCATGCACAAGAGGATTTACAGCAATGGTGTGGAGAAACTATACAACGTTACAACCCAGCTAACAAAGAGCGTCAGCTTCAGCCTACAAACAGCTGAATCAGTAAATGTGGAGGGAAGAAAGTGACTTGTTTGTGCCTCCCATGTGTTTTTTAAGAAATGCAGAGTTCCTATAAAAATCTAGACCCATTGAAGCTGCCACTGGACTCCAGCCAGTTCTGTCTCCCCATCATTTGATTTTCCAGAAACAGGCACCATGACTCCATTTGCAAGACATTTCCATTAGCATGTTGGGTTGATTCAACTTATATCCTGCCCTGTTGTGTCTGACTCATTTTTCCCCATCTCCAGGAGAAGCCCGAGGGAAAGCAGAGGGCCCTTCATATAGATGCTCAAGGTCTCTATCAGATAATAGCTGAAGAAATATTTGCCATGACTGAGCTATGGTCATTTTTTGCCATTCCTTAGTCACTTGGCAGCCAATGGAGGGAAGAGGAGAGAGCAGGATGGGGGGGAGTAAATGAGACAGAGGGACAAGAACAAAAGATTCTTTTGTGGTACAGAGAGAGAGAGAAAAGGGAAAGCATCACCAAATGCCCAGAAGCCATGTTTGTAACAAGAGACCTATTCTCTCAGCTACTTGGAAAACAACTTGGAGTAAAAGGCCCTGGTTGGATTAACCCTTCATGGAGGCCACTTACTGAGCATGCAGGAAAGAGCCATGGCCATGAGAGGCATAATCAGTGCAGTGAGGTAGAGGAGTTGGCTCTTGGGCAATTTAAAGCAAGGATTGGTTGTCTGGGAAGAGGAGGTAGGCATGACGTTAGGTCGTTTGACCATACCAAAATTTTAAAATGTTGGATATCCTTTCTTTATAGGAGCTTCGGTTTTGGCAGAGGTCACTAGAGGGTTTTTTGCAGCGTATGAGACAATGACTCTTTTCCATTGACATTTTTTCTAGAGTTGCTGGCACCTAGGACTGTGGGGAGAGAAGGGAAAGGAAAACACCACCCCTAAAATATGTGTTTTACTTCAGCATAATCTTGTCCCATCACAGCCTCTGTGAATTCAGTTCCTATTGTTGGCCTTCAAAAACTTCGTTCTCAAACGTTGCATCTCTCTTGCTCGTGTCTTAGGCCTCCTTTTGGCTGAGAAGAACAATTTTACTGGAGTCAGGGGTTCTCTATACAAATGAATTGAAGGTAGGTCAAATCCCTCATCCCCAAAGAAACAACCAGCTTACTTTCATTGTGAACATTCCTCCCTTAGCCTTCTCCCTGCCCTTTCTAAGGGGCCTTCCTTTTTAATTGAGTGGATCTTTGGGTGAAATGGGAGTTCTGTGATGATGGTACCAGAAAAAGCTCCACCCAAGGAAAGAGAATCTGCACCTATTTGAAGGTCAAATGTGGGATATCGGCATATGCCCGGTCAGTGCGTATCTGAGCTTGCTTCCAGGTGGTCTGCAAATTAAAAGAAGTGAGAAAGAAGTGAGACAGCCAGATTTGAAATAAAAGCTTTTTCTCCCATGACAGTACAGAACGGACAGCACCTTGCCTCTGGAGCCTCCTTGCATAGTGCCAGGCAAAGGGAAGCAAAGGGCAGGTTGTAAATGGAAAGACTGTTCTCCTCTCCACTTCCCTGCCTCGCCGGGACAGGAGCAGTGTCCACCCATCATGGGTCACCCAACCCCTTTGGCTCGACGGCTCAGATGGGGAGGATGCAGTGGGTGCCTATGGAGCTTGCAGTAAGGTGGGCTGCGAAGCAGATCTGAGATGCACACAACACCACGACTGTGCTTTCATAAATAAGCGATCACATGGGACTCCTGCTCATGTGTTAGAGCAGTGCTTTGAAAACAACCAGGAAAATCATGTGGCAACAGAAGTCTGCAGGCTTCCGGCCCTCCCCCACTCCGTAACCTTCTCCCTTCCTTCCATCTCCGTTCTATCTCTCTCTGTGTCTTACTAAGATTGTAAGCACTAAGGATTTTTGCTCCTGCTAACCTCATCCTGGGCTTTGGGGGGTTTGTGTTGGCACTTGGTCTTGGCATCCAACCTACCTGTGCCACTCAGACCACCTGTGCTGTATGATGTGCTGTATGAAATTTTCAAATTCAATCTCCTGGAGGAATTGAAGGACATTTACCCAGAGGGGATGCTAAATATGATTAAAGCCATTGCTCAATGGGATTTTCACTACTGCAGCTCGGAGTCCAGCAGAAATTTACTTTGTCTTGGCACTACAGTTTTACTACCTGACTGGTACTTGCTGGAGTCACTTGTAAGGTCAGAAGAGTGAGTTTTGAAGTTTGAAATGCAGTTTGGAAACTAAGAAACTTGAAGTTCTACACTGCTCCCTCATACAACTCATTCACAGCAGCACAGCAAGGCTCAGAGCATTAAGACCCCAGCCGAGCTAAGAGCAGGTGTGTTCTGTGTAGAACAAGTGGCACCACACTATCAATGAATGTGTCTTTGAGCCTTGGCTCTACTAACGGCCTCCTGTTGTAACTAAGTGGCCTCCTGTTGTAACTAAGTTCTTATGTGCGTATGGCTACCAACCTTGCTGAGTGCAGAGCTCAAAGAGTCAGAGAGGAACTGAGGGGTTTAGTGGGCTGTGCCAGGTGGGGCTCAACCTGTCCCACAGTCCTAGCACTTGGGTGGTGTTGCTAATTACACCTTCTTATACTGTACGTTCCTCCAACTATTGTTTCCTCCAAGCTGGTCTTTCCTAGCTTAGAAGCTCAGGATCTTGGTCTCCAGTCCATAAGACCTTCACCTTTTCCTGCTTTACATGCTCCTCTGAATCCATTTCTGCTGACTGCAGTCTCATCTTGTATCTCCTCTCCTCTCCTCTCCTCTCCTCTCCTCTCCTNATTTTAAAACCAAGTCCCTGTCTTTCTGTGTATTTGCAAGAGACCCATCTGGATTTGAGCCTAGAGGATCTGCTGGAGGCAAAATGACAGGGTGCAATGTGTGGGAGAGGACTGAAGAATGAGTGCATCTGTATCAGTATGATGTAAAGGGCTTTTCAGGGGGGACCAATGCTGTTAACCTATTTGAGATAAAGTGGTGCAAGCTGGAGCTCCGAAAGCTGTTGTAGCCTGTGTACTCTGGGTGAGATCCAGATGTTTTTACCTGAAAACACATTTGAAGTGTCTCAGAGCTGAACTTCTGTTGCCTTGCAGCTGGCACATCCTAGTTCACCCCCTTACCGGGTTAGACTTTGAGTGCAACTGGACAGGTTAGACTATACTGGACCCTGAATGGAGTGTGGCTTGAATTTGGTCATAATGGCTGAGTTACACTGGCTTTGATTCAACTCAGCTATGCTTACATGGACTGAGTGCCATCTGAATGCAGGTTCGAGCTGGCAGCTTGTGATAGGCATGCTCTGGATAAGCTAGACTCTACTGGGTTACCTGCCCTAGACTGTGTTGAATTTGGAGCCGAAAATGGGACTGGTTTGGACTAAGTTAAGAATATTTATGGTGGATCGGATTGGGCTGATGGGAAGAGTTTGCTGGGATGCAATGCTGTTGAAATAGGGTGAGTGACTTCACTGTGGCTGGTTTAAAAGCCTCGTTTTGCTTGCACTGGAACCTGCTGCCCCATCTGGGAAGCCATTTGCCAGACCAAGTTTCCATGGATAGGAAAAAGATTTTTCAGCAAGGGCTGAAATGGGCTCCCCAAAAAGCTGACAAAAAGCTTTAGTTCCTCAGTGTCCAGCTGCTCCAGGCCATCTTCTCCCACAGCCTTGCACGTTCGTGAGTGGTTCATGCCAGAACATCTGCATCTCCTTCCTGATCTGATCCACCAGGTCAAATCTGCTGATCACTCAACATCCTAGCCTGGAAAAGGAAAATCCTCTGTTTGTTTGAGAAATTCCTGTACTGGAGATGGCTACCAGCGCTTGAAGTGAGGAAACAGGACCTGAAAACCCCGCACATGACTTCTTTTTTAATGACTAGGTCTGTACCCTTGATGGTGCAAAATTTCATGGAGTCTGTTATGGGTGGGTGTAATGCATTGCCACAGTGCTACTTACCAAGGGGATAAGATAAATACTCAACCTGGACACAGGGCTAAGCCCCAAATTAAGGAAAATTCAAACCTTTTTCAAATAAATGATGTCTCAACATAAAAGACTGTACCTGGCTGATCTGGCAAGTCAGTCTAGGTGACAGTGCTGCCAAATCCCTTCCCTCCCCACTGTTCTGGCCCTGTTTATAAAAAAGCAGGAAGAAACGTGTAGCGACGGGCAGGAGATGGTGTGGTCTGAGGGAGAGGCAGAGCCCAGCTCCTTACACAGCTAGCAGAGAGTGGAGCAGGAGAGCGGAGGGTAGCACAGCGCTGTACAGCTGCAGGGCTGCTCACAACAGGGCAGAGCTCCCAGAGAATGTGCTCTTTGTTCCCCGCCTTTAAAGGGTAAGAGAAACACTTATGCATGGCAAATTAGCCCAAAAATGTATTTCTCTAAAACACCCGATTGTCTGGCCAGCTCTGCAGCTGCAGGGAAGTTCCAGGGAGAGAAGGGGGAGGCGGTGGGAAGGAGAAGGAGGGAGGCAGGGAAGGAGAATTTTGATGGCTGGGGGGGAAGGCGAGATGATTGTGCGAATGAGGGAGAAATTCTCATGCCTCAATTCAAACGGAGCTGACCAGTAAACGAGGGGACCCCTGATGGAGGGGCCACATTGGTGGCCAGGGGACCAAAGATGCTGTACGGTCTCCTGGGGGGTAGAGATAAGAGGGGACACGAGACAGCTGTGCTTCGGACAGTGCAGTGGCAGGCACTGGTGCAGCCAGTGGTGCTGGGAAGTCCTGCTGCCCAGCAGGTTCAGCTGTGCCATCTGGGCCGGGATGCTCGGCAAGCAGTGCCATGCTCCTCTAGTCACTGTGTTGCGCATCCCAGGGGGCGACCAGCTGTGCCTCTTCTCCTGCTTTGGAGCAAAAAGTGCAGGGTGTGACTTTCTCCAGATGTGCAGGGCCTGTGCTGATCCCAAGAGGTGACACTTGGGTTTAAAATGTCTGAAATGTACCTCTTGATTAGGAACTTGATCTGGACTTGTTCTGAATTTCTAGCCTAATGCTGATATTTGTTTAAAAACTCCCACACCGTCTCTGGCAGACAAGTGATTCCTTGAACTTCCCTGGAGTTTGGAGAGCAAAACCTAATGGTAAGATTCTTGACCACTTCTCAGACTGTTCATGGTGAGAGCCACAGTCCTGTCGCTGCCCCAAGGGATGCCAGTGAAAGCAGAGTCAGGCCCACTGGCTGAAACCTCAGTGTCCGAGGAGCATCTCCCACACTGTCTGAGATGAGATGTCCTCTTTGTGTGCATGACGAGAACTTATTTTCTCTTCCATTATCTGCTGACATAGGAGGTGCTTCCTGCTGCAAACTGCAGTGCTTTGCAGGTACAGCCTTGAGGCAACCCAACTGGTCCTCATTACTACACACTGTATGCTCTTGGGGACACCTATGGTGTGATCCAGTTGCTGATCTCAGGGAAAGTAGTTCAGACTAGACTTTGCCTTTGAGGACACTCAGAGGTGGACTTGCCTGCTATAAATCCAGTTCCCCTCACTCTATCCTTTCTGTGTGACGTGACCTACTCTGGCCAGACAAGAGCATCTCCTTCAAATACACCAGTGCCACCTGCTTTGAAGGCTGATGAGATTGGTAAATAGCCTTAGGTTAGACAAAGCTTAGACTGCCCATGAAAAGAAAGAGAGACATGAGAGTCTTAGAAGGGGATTTGGCTTCAATACATTCCTGTGACTGTCCAGCTCAGATGTAGGATTGATATTGCTACCAGTTCAAGTTGGCACAAACAAACTGTACTCTGCTTCCAGGTTGCTGTAAAACTCATTGTGTGACCAGATTTTTCCAAGGATAACCCTATAACACTTCAGGTTTGTAATCCAGAAACCCTATGAGGTCACTTCTCATTGGACTGGAGGAAGGGAAGGACGTATGGACCCGTGTGTTTCATCTGAACAAGTCGTGATACCGACTGCTTGTGGGAATTATTCATTCTTTCTTGTCAGAGGTTAGATGAAAATATTTTGGATTACACTGGATATGGAGGTACCTGCTGGATATGGATCAGTAGCTGACTGTGGGAAGCCAACATCAGATTTGAGAATTTCCTGTAGCAGAGAAGCAGATCAGACTTGTGTTGGAGAAGGAGTGTGCTGGGCAGAAGAGGAGGAGGTGGGGAGCTGAACCACTTTTGAAATGGGAAACTGTTGACAACTGTATAATCCTGTCATCACTACCTGGCCCATCTCTATGTGGCCACAGGGATGGTTCAACGTGGGAGAAGAGGGTACAAAAAGTATTGTCTTTAATCAAGTCAGCAATTTTTCTCAGCTTTGGCGCACTTCATTTTCCACTCAGGTGAAAAGGTGTCCCTCTGCATGCACTGCCACGCATCCGTGCCAAAAGTCAGAGCCCGTCCCATCTGCTCCTCTGCTCCCCTCCACTTCTCCTACAGCTTCAGACCTTCACAGCCCTGCCACCCATCTCCTCATATGTCCGTTTAGAAACACCCTGAGCTGCAGCCACACAAATATGTGCAGCTGTGTTACATGAGTTTAAGCTTCTAGTTTTTAAGGCCACAAAGCTACAGCTGTGCCAGCGCTAGGCTTCATGCCTGACCTTCAGGGAGTGGGTGGCACAGATTGATGGCAGGCCAGCCACAAGTCCTGAAATCACTTGCAGCAAGGTAGGACTCTGGGAATCCAGGCACACTCCAGCACTTTGTGGAGACTCAGAGACCTCCCAGCGATGGCAAGGACGTGGCATTGTCTGAGGGTGGGAATGACTGGTACCGGGCAAGTATTTATTGGCAAATCATTTGCCAAGCAATGAGACTTCGGGGTAATGAAAAGAGTTGCAGATCCAGACCTAATTCAACAAGTACTTTTGGCTGGAAAGTGAGTGTGGGAGGGGGATTTTTAAAATATCAAAACATTTCATTTCAAGACAATCTTCCTGAATTATTCTTTTTATTAAATGCCAAAATGTTGTGAATGGACATTTTCAAAGGGAATTTCTGACATTTCATTTCAAAACGGCATTTTGCATTTAAAACTTGAGCCAGGTTGAAAGATGAGAGATCAGACACAAGAGCCTAGTAACTATGAAGTAAAACCTGCTACCTCAAGTTCAGCAGAATATGTCACCGAGTTACGCCATTTGGAGAAAAAAAAAGAAACAAAAACCGTATCACAGCAGAGCTCCCATGCCTGTCCAGATCAGTGTGCCCCTACATGACACCTCTGACGTGATGGAGACACTGGAGCAGAAACGAACAGTGTGATTGGGATAAAACTAGCCTGGCCTGACATGAACTAGGAAATGCCCTTGAGCATCCCAGACCAAATTTCACTCTTATCTCAATAAATTTCACTCTGATCTCAATAAGGCTGTTTACGGTGGGATGTGCACCTCTTAGAGATCCTCGGTTCAGTTCAGCTCCATGGGTAGTAACAGGCAGAGCAATGACTAGCAAAGCCCCCGTGGCTGTGGCAGTTTTGCCTGCGTTGTCATCTAGCTTTAGGCAAAGTGGCGACTGAAGTGCCATCATCTTTCAGTGCTTGCCCCGCTGATCCCTATGAAAACCAGTAGAGCTCTCCATGGGCATGTGTCCATAGGCAGCTCCAGGGGAAAAAATGCTAGTGTAAGCAAGGTCTGGGCACAAGAAAATCTGTGCTAATTTGGGGAGGGGCTCTGGTACTTCTCATGACAGGTGGGTGTGCTGGGGGATGATGACCAAGCAGGATGAAGGACGCTGCCAGTGCTTTGAGAAGATGCTGTGCCCCGCAACTGTCTGTTCTGTACAAAGGCAGGTTGAGACTCGAGGGATGTGAAGAATAGACCTCCTCCCCCTTCCCTGCCGGCCCCAGCCCCTCGCTCCTGCCACCCCATCCTCTCCACCATGGGCACGTGGTCCCCGCTGGCTATGAATAGAGTTGGCACGGGTGGGCCCAGCCCAAGCCTCTTGGGCTCACGACTCACAACCTGAATAAGCAGCATAAAGGCACAGAGCGGCCCCGTCGCGGCTCCATCCCGACCCATCCTCCCCAGCTGCGACAGCATCCGCTGCGGGCCCAGACCAGCCATTCTTACCGAGTCCTTCTGTGCTGTTTGTCTTTCTCTCCCTCTCTCGTCTCCCCCCGCCTCTTTTTTTTTTTATTTAATCCCCTTTTTTCGAACATATCATTACAGGAGCAACAAAAAAGATGGGACAATACAGCCATTGATGAACTGCTCTCGTCCTCCCGTCCCAGTCCCCCCTACTCCCTCCCTCCCCTTTTCTGGTGCGTGCCAACACTCTTTCCACCCGCCCAGGGCTGGAGCCAGCGCCAAACAACCTCTGCTAATAAACAAGAGGAACCAGATAAACCAGGAACACAATAGAGGGATTTGTTGCACTTTAGTGATGGTGGGAACAATGTCAACTCCGTGGTGCAGCTGCATGGACCCCCTCCTATCCTCTCCCCCCACCGCCTCATGCCCCCCGCGCACTCGCAGCCCAACACTGTGATTTATGAAAGGCCAAAGGTCACCATGCATTAAAGGGCTCCTTTCTTGCATCATTTATTAACCCCTCTACAACAAGAGGCGCTCATTGTGGCAGCAGTGGTGGCAGTGGTACAAGGAGTGGGGAGGGGGCGGAGGAGTCCATCCCAGCGGCACTGCATGTCTCTCGGAGGATACTGAGTTGTAGGGCTAGCGCTTAAGCCTGCTTTTGCACCAACCTGGTGTGTGTGGAGAGGAGGGGAAGCTTTGGTGAGATGCTTTTCATCCACTAAAAGCAACTCGTGCGCTCCAGCATGGCTCCGTTCACGTTTCACACAGGTCGTCACTGTCTGCCTGACCTGTACTTGCTGCCAGGCTGGTGAGCTCGGTTCACGGTTGGTGCTGCGGCTGTGCACACACCTAGGGCTGTCACAAAGGGTTGCCCTGAAGACTCCATAGTCCATGTGGTAGGGTTGACCGTGGTGCATCATCGGAGCATTTGGTCACCTTATGCCACCAGGCATGGTCACGTGGGCCACCAGCAATGGAGCCAGGCAGAAAGGAGGCAGTTCAGTCATGGAGCAGGACAGACCACTCCAAGGTCCCCTTCTCAGGCTATTAGCAATGTGGTCAAAATCTCTCCTTGCCTTACCAGAGCTGGATGCCATTACAGGCAACACTGCAGGGTCACCATGCAGCACTTTCAAGCCTCCCTGTGCATCCGTGAAGCAACGCCGTAAAACCATAGCATGACAACTCACTGGTCTGATCTTTTTCTCCTGAAACTGCAGTGACCAAAGTCCATGTGGGCAAGACAATGCAGTGGCAAAGGCTTCAGCACTGAACTTTGTGGTCCCTTGAGCTACCATCCCATATCCCGGGCCATATTTAAGAGTTCCCTGGAGACCCTCTCCGTGGGCAAGTTTGCTTCGGAGGACAAACCCCACGGCCATCACAGACAGGGGGTGATGGGCGAGCCCTGGAGAGGGGGTGTCTGCTAGAGTTCATGTCTGCGGTGAGGGCAGTGGGGTTGTGCTGGTGCCTGGTTGCCTGGCCCATCCCTCCCAGCCCAGTGGCGGGAGTCTACAGTGTTGAAAAGGTTGGGGTATCTTTCACTCCTGGGACGAAGTGATAGGTCACAAGGGACAAGCTTAGGAGCTAGTGGGAGCCCTTTGAGTACAGGTGTTGGGGTGAGCCCCTGCCCAGGGCAGAGGGGACATGGAGGCCAGCGTGAAAGGGAAGATGGTCCCACTGCCTGAATGCCAGCCGGTAACGCTGGTTACCAGCTGAACTGCTTCTGCCCTGGCTTTGGTGCCTCGGCCTCGGGCTGTGCTCCCTCGCTCACTCTCCCTCACATTCCTCTGGGAGCTGATCAGGGTTTGAATGACACCCCAGATGACTCTTTGCTATTAATTCCTGCAAACAGAAAGGGCTCCTTGTTCTCCCAGTCCTACTCTCTGGAGGAATTACAGGGGCCAAGGCAGCAAGCTGAAGCCTTCCCGACTTAACCCTTCCCCCGGCTCCCCAGGAGCCTCCCTGCAGCCACAGGACTGGCAGAGGCAAAGATCGACCCAGAGCCATCTCAGCCACCACTGAATGAGCTCAACAGGGGCACCCAGCACTGCTACAACCACAGGTCCTGTTGGGAGGGTCTCTGTCTCCGGTTGTTCTGCCCAGTCTTCTGTAATTCCTTTCCTCTTTCCTCCAGGCATCTCTCCTCTGTCGTGCAGACCGAGAGCACCCAGCTCCCTCCGTTACATCACACTGGATATGCCAGACTCCATCTGAGAAAAGGCAAATCCGGTTCCTTTCTCCCCCAGCTCCCTACCCCTTCAGCGCTCGCTTTTTGGAGTCCACTTTTTGGAAGCGCACTTGGCCTCCCCGGCAGGAGATGAGGGGGTTAACAGGCAGGGAGGCTCTGTGCCACCTATCAAAGCAGGTAGCAGGCAGACATGCCTGCCCCGTTCCTCTTTGATCTTCCCAGACCCGAGTAATGCAGGAAAATTGTCCTGTTTAGCCATTGCAAGTCGTCCCCATGCCCATGAAACATTGGACTGGCCAAGATGACAGACCAGGAGATGCTCAGGGTCTTTGTGATGCTCAGAGGCGATTCTCCCATCTCCTTTCTGTGAGATTTTTCCTATGTCTCCTCTCTTTAGCAGCTGGCACCATAATCCACTGCTTTAGAGTAAAAATGCTGCTGAGCAAAGTCTCCTGCTCAGCTACATCCAGGCAGCACACCAGCAGCAGCAGCGGTGCAGTTTCTTGCACCTGCAGCAGCCCTCACCATGCCTTGGAGAGGGAACGGGGTTTCTCCTGCTCCGGAGCCGGGTGGGACTCTGCAACCACGTCCCAGCCCCAGTCCACAAAGAGCTTCCTGAGGTCTCCCATCCCATCCCCGGGTGATGGGAGTGCAGGGCCACGCGCTGATTGGCATTACCCAGCCTGTGTTGCCCGTGGGGAATGATAACCCCAGAGCAGAGCAAGAACCGCAGGACACTGGATCTGACAGAGACAAACAGCTTGGTCACACAGTAAACAACTCCAGGCATCGGCATGCCTTTTGTTTCCCCTGATACCTCATGACAAAAATTGCTGCACACCCCCTGCAGCTAACTGTCCTGTAACCACACGGATGGCGGTGCGTTGTTGCCTAAGCCCAGGCAGCGCTGCAGGCAGCTCTTTGCTTTTCATGAGGGACCCGCACCACTTTCTTCCTCAGGCTGTCTAGCGGGCAGCCAGTTGACCGAGACTCCTGATGGCTGGCCCATGGCTGGAAGCAAAGAGGCATCTGGGAAGGTCTAGGACCTATATTGGGAGCTACAGCCAAAGAAGGGTGAAGGGTGATGAAGACCGGAGCCTGGCAAGTGGTTCCTGTACCCTGCTGGGAGGACACCTAAGGCACAAGGCGAATTGAAGGGCTCTTTGGAGATTGCGGCTGCCACAAAATCATGGAGGATGACACAAGCGTGGGCTTTGGGGCCCCTCTGCTTCTCCTGTTCATGGGAAGACCTTGAAAATGACCTGCATGCTGGGAGGGCAGTTGTGACATTGGATCAGGGAGGAATTTGGAGAGAAGGGCAAGAGGAAGTGGTGGAGACATGGCTGGCCTTAGGTGCTCTGGCAAAGGGTATGGCCTGGTCCTGATCTCTCCCAGGCTGCCGTCAATCATGTCCCATGATATCTCACGAGTGAGACCAGCTGCAGACCCACAGATCTTCCAAGTGTTACGGTGACCTCTCCCTTTGCTCCTCCCTGCTATTCCTTGGAGCGTCACACTCAGCCAACCTTCAAATAAAAAGAGTAACCACTTGAAACCTTGCTATTTTTTCAAATTCTTTCATTATTTCATCTGTGGCTGGTTCAGATGGTCACCTGGCCATCCCCTCACTACTCCCCACTTCTCCCCAGGACTGAGTCATCAGCTTTTCAGCTATTTTATAGTCGTGGTGATGAGGTGTGATAGGACCCCGTTGGCATCTCCATTACAAAGGGGACATGCAGTCCACACTGAGGATGTTGGATATGCTATTTCTGGCTGGGGCAGCAGGAATCCCAGCATGGGTCAACTGTCCCTGCCGTCTGCAATCTTCCCACGACTGCCTGGGTTGCCTAGTCCTCTCCCTTTCTCTTTTTCCCTCCCAGGCCATCATGGGACTGAACAAATGCGTTCAGATCTCCCCACACCACAGCTTGGGGGAGGGAGACATCTCCCCTTACCAGCAGGAAGGTTGTCCCCCTCCTCTTCCTCCCTGAGCCCTCCCCTCCAGCCATGGCAAGATCAGCAAGCCTCATGCCGACAAAGATACAAATCCCTTACGGAGGGGAGGGTTGAGAGCTTGGCTTTGGCATGGAAAACCCAGCTCTCTTCCCCGGCAGGGAGAGAAGGGACACTTCTGCATCCCCTTCCCTGGCATGATGTTGGGATGGTCACCCCCTGTCCTTCCTGCAGCATCACGGGAGGGACACGGCCAGTGCAAACCCACACCAGCCTGCCCGGCGTGGGTGAGAAGGCAGCAGGGGCAAGACCCCCTCCCACTCTCAAATCCCAAACCTTGCCCCCCACCACCCCTTCTGCCCCTCATTGCCTCGCGTGCCCACCTCCACGGGAAGGGGATTTTGCAGAGAGGCGGTGGCGCCCGCTGGTCCATCCCAGTGGCCGTCCCCATCCTGGCCACTGCTGCCGTCTCAGCTCCTCCTAGCCCGGGTCTGCTCTCCCGTCTTCGGGTCTGGAGCAAGCTGGACGCTCTTAAAAAGCTTTTTATGTGCGTGCGCGCGTGTGTGTGTGAGTGTGTGTTAATCACATGATTGTCATTCACCTGTATCCTGAACAAAGACGGCGCACTGTTTAAGGCCCAAACAAAAAAGCCAGCAAGGGAAGGAGTAGGGCGGGGGGGTGTTGGGAAAACTGAAGGGGCCGTTGAGAGAGCGGGCGCGCGCGGGAGAAAATCCTTATCAAACTCCCAATTCATGGGTCTCCCTTTCCCTCAGCACACTGCGGGTATTGTTTGGCTGGGGGGTGTGTGTGTGCGTATTTTTTCGAATGTCTGTGTCGTCCCCCTCTCGCTCTCCAGCTCTGACGCTGTTTTACTGTATGGAAAGATTTCACAGGGAACCCCTCCCATTTTCCCAGGCAGTCCTGGGACAATACAAGTGCTGTGCCCCCAAGCTGGGCAGGGGACAAAAGCTGGCCCTGGCTCTCGTGCTGGGGATTCTGCTGCTCCTCTGCTGTGGACAGGCTCTCCCTTCTTACTCCTCCCTTGGCACAGGTGCAGGGGATGGGTGCCGTCTAGCAAAATTCCTCCCCAGCAACCTCAGTTGTCCCACCTTGGTGATGGGGGTGTCCCACCAACGTGGTCCCCTCATTGAAACTGTACTGAGCAGGTGTCCCTGTGACGATGCACCTTGCTCAGCGAGCACCCAGCCCAGAGCAGGGCACCCTTCCCATCGCCCTTGGGAGTGGTGCAGACACAGGGACACCTAGTGTGTTGGGACATCTCCAGTTCCCACCCAGTTTTACCCGTTCCCCTCCTGACATGCCTTTATAGTGGAGAAGTGGCATCCTTCCATCTTTGCATATTGGGGACTGAGGCCCAAAGAAAGCATTTCACTAACGTGTCACAGGAAATTTGTGGCTTAGCAAGGTCTCCAGCTCATGAACCACCTTCACTGCTAGATCCTTCACCCGCAAGGATCCTTCATGTTCCTTTACGGACCTAGAGCACCTCATCCATAGAAATATAAGCTGCAAAGAAGGGGTGGAAACATGTTATGTGAGCATTTCCCCAGGGATAAGTCATTTAGAAAGACCACTTCAGCAACATTAGTTAGCTGCTGTGGCCAGTGGTTGCTCTTGGAGGGTTCTTGTCTCTAAAAACGGCTCCCAAAGAACACTGGAGGAAGACACATGCCATCTCAGTGATTGTTGAAACAGGAGTGGTCTCTTGTCCTTCCCCTCTGCCCATCTTCTCACTGCAACTGAAGAGAAAGCATCACACCTCGCCCTACTGCAGTAGAGGTATGTTTTCCACAGCTCACTCTCCGGCCTCTACCTCTTTGTAGGACAAGAGAAGAAATGACACATGGACAGAAAAGACTTGGAAGAAGATATATAAACATGCACCTGCAGCCAGTGCTGTGAGGAGGGGGTCGAAACAGAGAAAAGGGTGCTATAGGAAAAGAGATTTCGAAAGAGGAGGCAGGACCAAAGGAGACAAAAAGCAAGAACTAGGGAAAGACAGAATTAAGAAAAAAACCACCCCTTCTCTGCCATTTAAATATGAGGAGATACTAAGACTGCAGGTTGCAGAAACTGTGTGTCTGGTACGTGGTTCTTTGAGGATGTCCCTGTCTATGGCTGAGGTGCCCGTAGCTCTTCCAACAAGGAACAAATGGGACCCATCTCCTATCTGGCAGGTGGCAGCAGCCCCTGACCGGGCTGGTGAGCAGTGTGACAAAGACCGATCCAGAGCCCTATGGCTTACTGAAATCTCTTCTGGGTTTGATCCCTTTCTTGCCCCAGTTGTGAATGGTGGGCCAGACGCTCTTCTGCTCACCCAGACCCTGTAGGCATGCAGGAAAATGTAAGCCACACCACTCACTCTCTTGCTGGGGTCAAGAACCATCTTGTTCTCCCTGCAGAGCCTGCCAAGAGCCTGCTGTGTTTGGAGCATGAGCTGAGCAGGCTGTGAAGCTCCTCTCAGTGTCCTGAGGGGCTCCTGACTGGGGATATTCTCCATCGAAGCACTAGCAGGACCGTCAGCCTCTCGCCCCCTACCACTTGGTGCCCAGCAGCTTGTATCCCCACTCTGGAGGGCAATGAGAAATCCTTTCCCCATCGCCTCTTTCCCACAGAGTCCACAGGAACCAACCACCTTAAGGGAAGGCAAATAAACACTGTTTTATGGCCATTTTCTGCAGCATCCTTCCTCCCTGCCCCAGGACAGAGGTTGGCTGCAGCCAACGGAACAAGCAAGGCAGTGTTTCTTGCTGGTGACTATCTCCCCATGGGACAGAAGACCAACACTCCCTGCCCTCCAGCTCTCCCACACCTCACATGCAGGGTCTCCGATGCTTGAGGACGACCCTGGCTGGCTGGGGGAAGACACCATGAGCTCCACAGCATCATTGACTCTGCATTCCATGGGCCATGGACATCTTTGTATGGCCCCAGCAAAGAAGTGACCTTGCCCCATTCATTTTCATTGGTTATCTGTTCATTTTCATTGGTTATCTGTATGCCAGACAGAGGGTGAGCTGCCAAACTGCCCGTCTGTGCTGCAAGACCCTTCTTGTGACAACAACAACCAAGCTAGAAAGTCAGGGTGAGAGAACTCACCCCATACTGTAAGACTTGAGGTTCACCAGCTGCTGCTTTGGTGGAGGAAGCAGAGTGTCGATACTGGTTTGCTGGGCTCTCCATCAGGTTTTCTTATCAACCAAGAGAAAGGCACCTTCTCATCCAAAGGGAAAAATGCATCACGTGAAGAAGAGTATCGGAGTCCATCTTTTTCTGGAGCAGGTAATGCTGAAGATAGAGAAGAAAGGTTGGAGGTGATCCCTTGAGAGGTCTTTTTAAGGGGTGCAAGACCATGCCACAGAGGCATCTTCAAGCACCTCTGCCGGTTTGATGCCAATGCTGTCATGTAGCCATTCCCCCTCTCAGCTCCTTCAGTAAAGACTCTCACCAGGCTCTAGTGAGGTTTTCTCTGCAAGCCACCCTGCAGTTTCAGAGCTTTATTTACTCCAGACAACGGCACGTGTGGAGGGAAATGGCCCTACACTGTCAGCCAGGTCTGCAAGGGCAGCGGCCAGCCCCACGGGTTTGCTCTGATGGCTTTAGCTCAGGTGCTCAGCACCATTCTTGGGACTGGTTCCTTTATGCTTCATGTGGTACCAGCCTGTGGTTTTGGTGGATCTTTCTAACACAAAGGTTCTGTAGAGTGAGTATTTACTACAGGAGTTGAAAATGTTCTTGCAGTCCCTTGAAGCTGGTTCCCTGGATCCTATCCATTCATTTCTCTGACTTAGCACTGATGCATATTCAGGTTGGCTCTCCAGTGAGGAGCTGGGGCAGGAGCTAGGTTTTATCTCACTGCTAACTGGGACATCATGAGATTTTTCATGGATGACATCTCATGGTTACAGGGTTGGTGTTGGTTGGTTGGTTACAGGGTTGGTTACCAGCCCCCGTGACAAAGGAAACTGAAGAAGCCAACTACCAGAGGCATCTGGAAAGCAAGCTAGAAAATGGAAGATGTGATGGAGAACATCCTAACCCACTGAGTGCTGAGATCCTCTACATGTACCAGTGCACAAACAGCAAGAATGAGGGTGAGTGAGTGTGAGAGAGTCCTTCTCATCAGGAGACCTCTCTTTTCTTGGGAAAGACCCCACATTTGCCTTCAGGAGCAATTCAGCACGTCAGAGGAAGCAGAGCCCGCTTGTCTGGGAAGACCCCACACAGACGAACACATTGTGACAAGCCCATCCCTTGGGTGCAAAAGTCCTAAGAAGGTTCAAACTGGTATCCACTGTCCAGTAGCGTGGCATATCCCTGCACCTGATGTCCTCCATCCTCAGGTCACCTCTGATCTCCTGCATCCCTTTCCCCACCCCACAGACTCAGGTCTGAATGAAGGTACCCGTTTGGCAGCGTCTTGACCCTAGGATCCCAGGCCAGCTGGGGTTCCTGTGAGATTCTGTGATGGAGACCAGGGATGCATCAGGCACCTGGCGGGCACCAGACCCCACAGGAGCAACTGCGCTGTCTGGGGAAAGGAGAGGGGTCCCAGCCTCACGGTGCACACCCATCTCCCCAAACCACCCTGGACCCCTTCTAGCACCCAGCCATCCCAACCCCCCCAGGGCTGAATCCTCCAGCACCACCTCTGGGACGGCCACACTTCTGACAGCAGCCCAATGCCAGTGACTCTTGCGAAGAAGTTGGCACCGGAGGAAAGCAGGGAATGTGCCAGTGGCTGATGTGGGGTGGGGGGCTGCGTGCATCCCCTCCCCGCCATCCCCGACTGACCGTATTCTGCCTCTGAGGAGTGCTTGGCTCCACCTTCTGCCCTTCCCTCCCCCGGTGCTAAGCAGCAAAGCCAGCTAGAGACATCTAGCCAGGGTATTAGTAAAAACCAAGCCTCCCTCTAGGAATGGCACTCGCCTGAGAGCCTCCCCGCACTGCGCGCCCCGACGCCGCCGGGGCTGGGAGAGAGAACAGGGGGGCTATTGGGATACAAATCACAGCCCTCGCAGGATCTGCCCAGCACACCAGCCAGCAACGTAAGTTTTCCTACCTGAGCTCGCTCACACGCGCGCACACGTTCGCTTGCGCTTTTTCCCCCTACTTTCTCTTACTTTTTTTCAATTTCCCCAGCGAGTGTTCATGTCACCCTCTGAAACTGGAGGGATAGCAGCCCTTGCTCTGTGTTGGCTCTTTTTCAGCTAAGCCAGAGGCATGCCTTTCTATACCTTCTTTTTTTCTTTTTTAATTTATTTCCTTTTTTTTTTTTTTTTATTTCTGGATGGGGAGGATAGAGAGGTCTTTATTTTTAGAGCATTTCTTTCTCCAAGGGGGGAACTGCTGCACAGCAGCAGCGACTTTTAGAGGTGACTGCAGACAGGAGAGAGGAGGAGTGTCTGGGGCACGCGACCCAAAGCCTTGGCTTGTCTCAAAGTTAAACTTGGTGTGTGTTTGTATCTGCATATATATATGCGAATGCAAATATGTATACATATACGTATACATACACAGACAGGCGGTGCATGGGGATGTAATGTAGATGCATTTTAAGTCTTTGCTTATGAGCTGCAAGAGGAGGGTGAGGGATGGGGTGTCCCTGCAGAGGCACTTTGCCACATCCAGGACTGGGGTCCCGGCTGGTTGCCTGCCCACAGTGCTGCCCACTCAGCTTCCCCGATAGCCGGGAGAAGCATCCCTTCTGGTTTATCAATACGGTGCTGCCGCTCCCCCTCCCACGCCTTTCCCCGGGTGCCGTGCTGGCATTTCACCACACGTTCGAAAGAAAGGGCACTTCCCCACACAAGTTTTGTGGCTATCCCCCGCACCCCACTCCCCATGGGGAGCTGCACCCAGGCAGGATGGTCCATGTCTCTCTCCTCTCAGATCCCCAACCCCCTTATCCCTCTTGCCGCAGGCCCCTCTGCACATGTCAGGTCCAGATGATTGCAGAGATAGGGAGAAATATCCCAATTAATCAGGGGCCCCAACCCATCCCCACCCCCATCGATCACGGGTTTTGCGGTGTGCACAGCAATTGCTTTGCTTGTGCTTTTATCAAGCGTCCCCTGTCTCGTGGTCAGCTCTTCAGAGAGCTTGGAGTCCCTTTCAGATTTGGTGGTTGCTTCTCCTTTTCTCTCTTTTCCCCCCTACTCTTTTCTTTCTTTCCTTTTGTTTTTGTCTTCCTCCCTCCCTTCCCCAGTGAGAAGAAGGACACCAACAAGGAAGAGAGAAAAGGCTTGCAAGCGACAATGGCTGATGATCAAGACCTTTCGGAGGTGGAGATGAGCCCAGTGGGCTCTGAAGACCACCACTGCCTCTCGCCAGGACCCTCCATGGCGTCAGACAACACCCCGCACCTCGCCGGCTCAGGGAGTGGGGACATGGGGAAGGTCAAGAAGGAACAGCAAGACTCAGAGGCGGACGATGACAAGTTCCCAGTGTGCATCCGTGAGGCGGTCAGCCAGGTGCTGAGCGGCTATGACTGGACCCTTGTACCCATGCCTGTCCGGGTCAATGGAAGTAACAAGAGCAAACCCCATGTCAAGCGGCCCATGAATGCCTTCATGGTCTGGGCACAGGCTGCCCGGAGGAAACTGGCTGACCAGTACCCGCACCTCCACAACGCCGAGCTCAGTAAGACGTTGGGAAAGCTCTGGAGGTAAGAGCGGGCAGGCAGAGGGGGAGCGTGAGGGCTGGGGTCCGGAGGTGTCCTGGAGAGGACTGTGTGGTCACGCGGAAGGATGAAGACTTAGCGGGACGGACCTTGAGGGGACTTCCTTCCTTGTGGGGATCCCCCTTGCAGGAGGCACGGTTGGTGACTGGGGCAAGAGCAGTGGTTGGATGTAGTGAAGGCTTCCTCAGCAAAGCTCACCTCCATCCTGGGCAGCAGCCCTTTCCACGTGTTTCCCACCAACTTCCCTGTTGTTCCTGGTTTGTTGTTCCTGACGGCCGGGGGAGATCTTGTTTTCTTGGCTCACTCTCTCTGTTGGGCCAGCTTGTGCACTAGCAGGAACCAGGCTGAGCCCCATCCAACTTAACTCACTGGTGGCTGTCTCAAGCCTGTTTGAACTCGGGTCTCAACACCAATGGGGATTATTTTCCACATGGTGCCACAGAGCAAGTGGGAAAACAAGTTACGGCCAAGGAGGAAGGCCAAGGGAAGGGAGACAGGCAGTCAGAGCTCCACACCCATCCTTCCTGGGACGGTCCCAGTTTTGGCAGGGCATGCAGGTGCTGTGAGACAGACAAGGAGAGACCCTGCTAGAAAGCAGGGCTGAGGCTTAGCAGAAAGGAAGAGACTTGCAACAGTCCCAGCCTTAGCAGGCTCTCTTGCAACATGCTGGCTCAAACCGTCCCCATCTCCCTTTGCACTGAGAGAGACACCCTCTCTTCTCACTGGCACACACACGCTTGTCCCTCTGGCCCCACCAGTTTGTCGTGCCCATTTTCATTTTGGCTTCATGCAGATCCATGGGTCCTTTACGTACCCTCCCCAACCCACTCCTCCTTCCTCTGGCAAACCAACAGGCTACCCTGATTGATCGCAGCCGTCCAGTGGGTGTGTGAAGAGCCATCGTTCACAAGCCAAGCATGTCAGGCTGGCCATGGCACTTCTTTCCCACCTGACGGTGTCTGCCGATAACCCCATTAACCTGTTACAAACGCTTTCTGCCACAAGTCCCCAGCACCATCCCTCCTGCCTCGCCTTGCACCAACCAACACAAACCAAGGCTCATGCAAATGGGCTTTCTCATACTCTCTCCTGCCCTGACAACATTTTGTGGAGGAAGCCTTCAACCTTGGGTGGGCCAAGAGACATTTTTCCAAGCAGAAGCAAAACATACCACATCCAGCAGCCGACACCAAGGTCTCCTCCTGGCTTCAAACCTCCTTGCTTGCAAGGAACCGAGCCCTTGGGCATTACCTTCTCCCTCTGCTTTGTCAGCCCGTTTACCCTCATACGTCACTGTCTAGTGTAACCCCAGCACAGGGATTTCTTAGGGAAATCGAAAGCAGGGCGTGATTATGGGTGCCTCGTCTGCTGCTCTTTTCTGCTTTGTTCCCCACTGCCTTCCCTTTACCATGGCACTTTTTCCTGCCTGGGGCTCTGCTGCCAGCCTCTGGACCAGGAATCTGTGCTGGAAGAGGGTGTGTGTCACGGGAGGAACTCACTTTTTTTGTTCCCAAAGTGTTATTTCAAGGTATCGTTCCTTTATTGCAAAATATTGCCAGATTTTAGAGCAATGACCTCTCTCCAGACAATGCATTTCCCTTGAAAATATAGCAGAGCAGTGAAACCCTCCACAGGCATCACAGAGTGCAGGGCGACACAGCCCCCAGCCCATGACCATATTAATGCTCCTGACTGCCTCCCTGCTCCCAGGGCATGGCTCCCGACGCTGGCCACACGGGACTCAGAGCGGGGGGACGCTGCCACCAGATGACGGTCAAGTTCCCCGAGTGTTTCTTAGGGCACTGTGTGGCCAGGAAGCATGGGTCAGGCCAAGAAGCCTCCGGGATCTGGCCTGGGGTTGTTACGTGCTGCAGTGTTTGCCACCCGGCTGCTTTGCTTGAACACGTCTCCTCTGCAAGCGTACCTCGTGCAGGCTGCGGCTCTCTGAGCTGTGTCAGCCCCTACGCGGACCGTACAGCAGAGTAAGCTGGGTTACAGGTGCGGTCGGTGTCTGACCTGGGTAGGACCATGTGCATGTGTCTTTCTGTGAGGCTGGGGGTGGGGGGGCAGCAGGAGTATCAGCCCACAAAACTCCAGAGGACACGGCCCAACAGTTACCAGGACAGTAGCCCCAGGTCTCACCTTCCAGGCTAGTACGGTTGCATCTTCCTTCATGGAGGTTCCTGCTGCCCTCATCTGTACTGTCTCCAAGGTATAGCTCCTACAACTGCGAGCAGTCGAGTTGAGCTCTGGAAGGCTTTGTCTCAAACATTTGTCGAGCATCCCTGCAAAGGGCCCTGGCTGGTTGCACAACCCCACCCATACAAGGCGGCCACCCAAACCCTACATCACTAGTTGCTTTGGAAAATGAGGTCAACTTATATTTCTGTGTGGGCTGCTCTGAACTTAGACAGGTAAAGGGCATGTTAGGCAGAGAGACAAGTGCTGGTGAGCACGGAGACTGCCTGCAGACCACCATTAAAACAATCATGTCCCCAGCAATCGGCACTGGGTGGGGATGGCAGGGGCCAGGAAATCATGAAAGGCAGCTAGCAGACTGAGCGATAACCCTAGTGACACCCCATGTGGTCCTCTGCAAAATGGGCAGCAATGGTCTGTATTTTGGGGATTTTTCCCCAATGTTTGCTTTGACTCTGTGCCACCACCACGTCCTCCATGGGCCCCAGCCCTCGTTTGGAAGGACTGCGGGTCATTACCCGATGGCTGCAGTAGCTGTCTGGCCCCAAATGCAGTGTCAGGGGGCTCACGGCCCCATCTGCCTCCATCTACACCCATTTGGGGTGCATGAGAGTGCAGTCGATGAACTGAATGTACTAAAAAAGACAAAGAAGGGAGGGGTTTTGTGCTCAGCGGTCATGAAGTCTCGCCTTGGCTGCTTTCCTTCCCTGGGGTGGGACAGGGAGCAGCTCTCAAATGGAGGCCGGCTGCTGAAAATGTCGGCATGACTCTCAGCCAAAATGCCACCCAGCACCACCTCTGGGGATGAAAACAAGCAGGGCACGGGAAGAAGGGGAGGAAGACTTGGTGGGGAGGGGTGAGGGTACCCAATGGAGGGATCTTCGCATGGGGGTGGCAGCACCCGGGGAGTAGGGTAATGCCCACAAAATCTGAGGCTGTGGATGTGTAGGAAAGCCCGCCCGGCTACTTTCTGCTCCCAGCCAGCCCTCGCCTTGCATCAGCCCCACTGGGTGATGCCGGACCCTATCACCACACTGACTCATCGGCAGCTGAGTCGCGGCACAGGGTCAGGCCTCCGGCCACTGAGCCAGCCACCTGGCACACAACGCGGTGCAATGCCAGGCGGTACAAGGGGAGGCTGCAAGAGGCGGGCGGAAAGATTTTAGCCCTTCTTTCTCCTCCCAGAGTGGGGCGCTGAATGCTTGCCCCTCTCCCCTCAGCTTAGGGGTGAGCATTTGGTGCTGGGGCAAGTAGCGAGGGCTCGGTTAAGCCCCATGAAGGGCTTTGCTCTGTGATCCATAACTTCTCTGCCCGTGCGAGATTCCTTTGCATTATGGCCTGGAGAGTGTGGGGGGCAGAAGGGGGAAGGCAGGAAGCAAGTGAAATCCAAATCCCCCCAAATCTCCTGGCCTTTGCCTGCTCGCACCAGTTTCACTTTGCTAAAGCCGATTTGAGGTCTGATCCCAGCAGGAGGGAGGAGGGAGCAGGCAGCCATGGAAAGGAATAGGCAAAGAGGCGGGGAGTGGACTTGCTGCTGTCCTGCTCGTGGCACTGCCGGTGGGCTGCTGTCAAGGGGAGAGGAGGTGAGGCACTCCGGCATAGTTCAGAGGGCACAGATTGGAGGCCTGCATAGCCTTGAGCAGCTCTGGTTCACGCTGTCCACGAGATGGATCTGGGAGACTGAGCTTCGGTATCCATGGGAGGCTCCGCTCCGAGCTCATTGTGCGGTATGCCCTGCAGATCAAATCTGGCTGTGCGGCCCTTTTGCTCTGAGAGGTGCCCACATATAAAGAGACCTTTCATTCTCCAACCACAGCATCTTATTAGCTTTAGCACCATCTGGGCTGAGAGTGCAGGGATGTCGGAGCCTGGCTGCCTTGTGTCCTGGGTTGCAAGGCTGCTGGTTTTGCCTCTATTCTCCATCTCCTGTGAAGATGGGGTGTTCTGCAAGGATGAAGGTTTTGCTAAGGCAAGGTCGCCTCCCAGTCCACAATGCCTATGAGAGATGTCCCTTTGGACACCTTGGAGGGCTGTCTGGAGTAGCGCAGGCAGAGGGATTACAGCCCTCTGGGATGTGTGAGCGTGGAGTACCGTGGCGGGAGGGAGACAGGAAAGCTGGTGTTGGATTCATGGTGGCTCAGTTGCTTTAATCTCCGGGATTAAGGCAGTGGAGGAATGTGGTGTGCGGCTGCGACCTGCTCAGGCTGCCTGGAGTGAACCCAGGTCAGCACCATAACGCCCCAGCCTGTGCTGCACACCTTCTGGCTGCCAGACGGGGTGATGTGCAAGAAGCAGGGAGAAAAGCGGTGCTTAGAAACCTACCCATTATTTGCTGGTGACCCCTTTGATCCCCTACCGGATTTATCAGTGTGCTCCTTGATCCATGCCTCCTCTTCGTCTTCAATTTTTCAGGCCAGTTCAGGCCTTTCTACCCTCCTCAGTGCCGACAATCCAACAGAATTAGTCACATTTTAGCGCTAAGGGCTTCAAGGACACCAAGGTGCTGCCGCAGCCCCATCCCCAGGTAGTTCTTTTGTTTCTGGGAAAAAGACACGGACATCTCATAAACTGAATATTTTTTGCCATTTGGGAGCCCTGCCATTTCTAACAGCTGTTGGAGTTGCAAGTCACGGGAAGGCTGGTCCCTTCTGAGAGCACTGGTTTCCGGTTGGAAGCAGGATGACCTTGAGTCACAAGAATATTTGAGGTGAAAAATCATAAAATGAAACTGAAGCGCTTCCAACCCAAGATGCTGTGAAAGGCTTGAGTAACAAGTTTGATCTCATCTTCAAGTGCTCTGAGCCATCCTGCCCGCACATTTCACCATTTCCTCAGAGAGCCTATCTTAACTAGAGTAGCCCCTGATCTGGCAGGAATACAGAGAAGGACCTTACATTTCTGCAGTGCCTTTCATCCAGAAACCAAAGCTCATCTATTTCTACAATTTTTTACAACTGCTCGGCTAAGTTCAAGAAGGGCTGGTCCTTTGTGCTTCAGCCTTTTGCGTTATCCATGTCTAATGGAGCAGGAGCTCCAGAAACAGCAGAATACACTGTTTCCCCCACTTTGAAATTTTCTTTAATTCCCTTCTAGGATATTGCAAGATGCTTAAAGGCCCAGCAAGCTCCACCCAGCAACATGGGCAATGTGGAGCCAACACCAATTGCTGCCATTTGTGCTCAGTAGAGCCTCAAACTCAGAGCAGAGCCTATGGAAGGGTGGGAGATTAAACTGGAATAAATATGGTCTGAGGAAGAGCAAGAGACATGCAGGAGGCAGCACCACAGGTAGCAAGGGTGTGCCACACTGCCTTAGTCTGAGGGATGATCCCAGCTGCCCTTAATTTGCCCAAACTATTTGAAAGCAGCTCGCTCAGTCTTATTTTACATGGCTATGAAAGGCTGTGCTTTGCCTTTGGGGATGAAACTAAAATCTAAGAGAGGGTGTTGAACTTACTGAGGCAAGAAGCATCACGCAGCTGGGGAAGGTGGACCTGGCACTGGCACCAACTGGTGTCAGGGCTTAATAATTAATGAGGAGGAGGAAAACATTGCTGTCTCCACTGACACACTTCCAAGCTCTCCCTAATCGTTTTGGGAAATACCCTGAGTGGGGCAACACCCTGATGACGGTATTTACACACCGTGTCCCACAATGCTGTGTATACATTTTTTTTCTGATGTACCTGCCCCTCTCCTTCCCCTCTCCTCTACCACCTTGGCCTCTGCAGGCTGTTGAACGAAAGTGACAAGCGGCCCTTTATCGAAGAGGCGGAGCGGCTGAGGATGCAGCACAAGAAGGACCATCCCGATTACAAGTATCAGCCCCGCCGGCGGAAAAACGGCAAGGCCACGCAGGGCGAGGGCGAAGGCCAGGTGGAGGGGGAGGCTGGTGGGGCTGCTGCCATCCAGGCCCACTACAAGAACACCCACCTGGATCACAGGCATCCCGGCGAAGGGTCGCCCATGTCTGATGGTCATCCAGAACACCCCTCAGGTGAGTCCCGGGTCTCCATGAACCTACTGACAGGTTACAGCCAACTCAGAGGCTCAAAAATGACAAGTCATCACAGTGAAAGCCTTAGCAATGTGGCTTGTGACCCAGCAAACTCTGCCAGAGTCAGCAATTTAGGGACATGCCTGAGTTTCATGGGCACTTGCATTCTTTTGGTAAGGCAAGGTATCGTTGCACTCTCCCTCTTTTTCCACAAGATGATATAAAAAGGTTTGGTTTCGGCTGGCTGTTTCTCTCTCCCTCCACTGAAGTCTACAGCTGGACAGCTGCTGGCATAG
This sequence comes from Steatornis caripensis, assembly GCA_013398225.1. NCBI lineage: Eukaryota > Metazoa > Chordata > Aves > Caprimulgiformes > Steatornithidae > Steatornis > Steatornis caripensis. Next base: position 123,487 of record VZSC01007891.1, read on the forward strand.
CAAGAGGAGTGTAGCTGGGCTGTGGATAAAGCCCAGGTGGTATAAAGCAGTAACTCATCTCTTCTGTCTCTTTCCTTCTCAAAATGTTTTACGTTGCAGGTCAGAGCCACGGGCCCCCCACACCTCCTACCACCCCTAAGACCGAGCTGCAGGCAGGCAAAGCTGACTCCAAACGAGAAGGGCGTTCCCTGGGGGAAGGGGGAAAGCCACACATTGACTTTGGCAATGTGGACATCGGGGAGATCAGCCATGAAGTGATGTCCAACATGGAGACCTTTGATGTCAACGAATTCGACCAATACCTGCCGCCCAACGGACATGCCGGCCACCCAGGCCACGTTGGGGGCTACGCGGCAGCGGCGGCTGCTGGCTACGGCCTCGGGAGCGCCCTGGCTGCAGCCAGCGGACACTCTGCCTGGATCTCCAAGCAGCACGGAGTCTCCTTGTCCACTGCCACCTCATCGGTGGTGGACTCCAAGGCCCAGGTGAAAACGGAGGGGTCTGCCCCTGGAGGTCATTACACCGACCAGCCCTCCACCTCCCAGATAGCTTACACATCCCTGAGCCTGCCCCACTATGGTTCGGCCTTCCCCTCTATCTCCAGGCCACAGTTTGACTACCCAGACCACCAGCCCTCAGGACCCTACTACAGCCATTCCAGCCAAGCCTCTGGCCTCTACTCTGCCTTCTCCTATATGGGACCTTCCCAACGTCCCCTTTACACTGCCATCTCTGACCCTGCACCCTCTGTGCCACAGTCCCATAGCCCCACACATTGGGAACAGCCCGTGTATACGACTCTCTCCAGACCGTAGGGAATGGGGAACAGTGACCGAAGCAGCGACGGAAAGGCTCCGAAGAATCAGCACAGGCAGAAGAGCCTCCGAACTCCGAGGTCACTCAGTGCCATCCAGCCACCAGAACCCACTGAGTATACAGAAGTGCCTTTCTTGACCCCGGCTATCGCTGGCTCACCCGCCTAGAGGAAGGTTTTTCGTCCTTTCACCCTTTACCAATTTCATGCAGGCCACGCGACTGGCTTGCGACACCTTATTGGCCTTCTAGATGAGGAGGATTCTAGCCATGGAGTGACTGGTCCGTGGTGGGTTTCGTTGTGCGCACTCTGGAACGTATGATGAGAGAGACTGTCCTTTCCTTCCCCTCCCCAAACTGCTCCAGGGAGTTAGCAAGTGTTTCCAACAGGCCATGATGGCCAACACTTTGTCACCTACTGAAGGGTGGCTGCTCAGCCTTGGTGAGCATGTTATGGAGGGAGTAGTAGGGAGGATGGCATGGCCGGCTTCCTTGCGATCAGCATCGTGCAGCAGTCCTGCCTAAGATTCACACATGCATGAATCTTGAACCCCATTGGAAGACCAACCTACGCTTGCTTCCCTGATGATTTCCACAGCTGCATCCTAGCTTTTCTCCCCGCCTCTTCTCTCCATCCTGTCTCTGTTTAATCCCACACTCTTTCCTGCATGGAGATTTTAAGGCTTGCCTGAACAACGCGTAGGACTCAGGAACCGCACTGTCGGTCTCAGCATTACTCACATCACAGCCTGGGTGCGCAAGCGTGTTCACATATGGAGGTGCAGAGAGGTAGGGAAGAACCAGTGAATCATTAAGGTGCTGTGGGTGAATCCTCCTTTCTTACAATTACTCTGTATCGTTCATCTATGTCTGGCATTTCTGGCATCTCAGTATTTTCTAATCTCTTCAGTATCCCAACCAACCTCTGAGCAAACTTGGTCCTCGCTCTTCCATGTCTGACTGTGCCTACCTGAAATTAAGAGGCACCAAGAAAGCTACTATGCACCTGCCAACACCCTGAGTTGATTCCAATACTCTCTTTGAACCTCCACTCCAAACTCAGGCTGATGGGGTGTGCATCCCCGCTCATTTGTTCATCGTGTCTTCCAGTCAGTCAACACCTCCCTTCTACCTATGCTGAAGATGGAAAGATTCTCCTGTGGCTTTAAGCAAGGTAGATACACAGCCAGTCTTGGATGAGTGTAAAGAAAATAAGCCTATTCGGATGCAAAAGAATTTGTTTTCTCTTTTGGGTTTCAAACTGGAAACAAGCAGCTCTCGCAGTCAGATCAACCTCCTTTTTTCAGCCCAACATCTGAGGACAGTCTGCTTACTTCTTCTTTGTCACCTCCAGGACTGGGGTGGTTTGTCATGCCAGGGAGTGAACTAACACAAAAGTTGCCGCAGGAAAAGATGACTCCTGGCAATTGATCGCAGAGGCATGCTATGGGACGTTCAAATGGATATTCCAGTCTAGAAAGATGAAATACTTTGACCAAACATGGACTGTGATTGGTGCCGCTGTTGCCCTCTGCTGGTATGACTGTCAGATGCCCTTCCTGCCTCCCTTAGCTATGGATGACTTCTCCTTGTTGTGTCTGAAAAGATCATGTAGAATGTTTGCTCCCTGTACACATGTAACCTCTTCCAGCCCAGTCCCCTTATTTATGCAAGTAGCACCTTCCTCCTCCACCTCCCTTTCCCCAGTCCCTATGCTGTCCTAGCACCATTAACTCTGCATTAAACATGGAATAATAAACTTTAAAGTTTCATTTTCACGTCTCTTGGGTTTTTTGACTTCTTTCCTGAAAGCCTCTGTTTTTTCCCTCAGTAAGTGTATGACAGGTCACACCACCACCACACGGATCTTGTGCACAGCTTTCCTCTGCCTGTCATTGAGAGGACACAGGCAGAAGAACTCTGACTGGCTTGCCAGACTCCTTCATGGAGATGAGACTCATCTTCTGCTCACACCCCAGCTCCGGCCGTTTCTTCAGTGGGAAATGCAGTAACACTAATTTCTGGTCTTCAGCTAAGATTTAGCACGTGCAATTAAGAAAAGTGCTGTTTTCCATGTGCTTCACCCAAGAATTTCTTAGTGTGATTGTTAATGCTCTCCAGAATCGGAATGTGGGGTTTCTGGAACTCATCACCAGCTGGCAGATTACTCACCTTCAAAAAAAACCTTCCCCACGTACATAATCTTGAGTATTTTGAAAGCAACCATTAGTTTCTCTGCACAAACTCAACTCCCCAGCCTCTTGACTTCCACAAGCAAGAACCTAAGTACAGACACTCACACTCACACACAGAGGCTATATGCAAGAATAGATATATACACTGTCCAAGAACAGACGTATATACCGCCTTAATTGTTGAAGAAGACATCCCGGGTGTAGTCAGGTCCTGGGAGGCTATCTAAAGAATTTGGAAAGAAAATGTATAGCAGATATCGGTCTGCTTAAGAACATCTCTCAAGGTCAATGGCAGCAAGGTAGGTTCCCAATTAACACAGAGACTCCACAACTACAAATTGATTGCAAAGGTTTCAGCGACGACGCATGTGATTGATCCAGCGAGTTTGTGTTCACTAAGCACTTTATGGGTGAGTAGAGTAAATAGGATGCCTAGGAACTGTGGAACACATTCAAAGCTTTTTAAAACTCACAGCACTATTGGGATGAAGTCCTGTATAGGGCCAAGAGCATCAGCAGCTGAATGGCTTAATGGATCTAACAAGGGTGATGCCAGCTAAAGAGCTCTGTGCAAATTAGGATTGTGGCCATTCACTGGAGAGGAGGAGAAATCTCTACCCCAAATTACAAGCTGTGGGAAGAGTCCAGAAGGGAACTACTGCACCACTGAGCAGCTCAGGAGCACACGTGGGCAAGAAGTGAAGCCATGCTGGAGTTAGGGGTAGGAGAGCGGATCACAGGGGTGGGAGAGAGAAGGGACACAGTGTGGATGAACAGAAGAGTGGGAAAAGAAAGTTCTTAACCACACACAAGTACCCTTCTCCAGCTCTTCAAAAAGCAAATTAAGAAAGGGAGTGGGCCCTGCCCCAACCATTCCGTAGTGAAAGGGGATGCCTCCTCTCATCTAGAAGAGTTCTCACAACTAAGGCAGGACTGAGAATATCACTGGTAACAGAGGGGTTAACCACTCCTCCTGCAGCCTAGCAGGAGCTGGCCCGGCATCTTTCCCTATCCCTTTAATCGTATCTGATACAGATGCAAGGCTGGGGAGGGGAGGCGGGTAAGGAACAAAGAAGCCATTTTAAAAAAAAAAAAAAAGGACAAGAAAACGACCCCCGCTCCATGGCAGACGCCAAAACGATTGCACAAAGGCACCATTTCAGGGCTGAAATTTCACCGCACCAACGTGATTAAAGGATTCCATGAAGGGTGGGGGGAGAAGGCTGAAGGCCACAGTGCTGCAAATTAACCTTTTCTTGGTAAGGATGGCCTGGACCAGGAAGCAGTTGTGTTTCTCACAGTCAGCCCCCTCCCCACACCTGCAAGCCTCTCCACGTTCCCTTTGACCTGTCATGTTGTCCAGGGACCCATTTAGCTCTTGCATTCTCACCTCCAAAACCAGCCCACCTGCACACACCAACAGAGGAAGGATGGACCAGTGCTTTTATAGGGAGCAGTAAAAGAATGACATTTATGGCTGGTTACATGAGCTGAGTTCCCAGGCAGGTGGATATAAACTCCCTTTGGGACATGGCTGCTCATCTGCAGGCACCAACCACACGTACAGCATGTGTAAGCACATAAGCACAAGCCTTAACAGGAACTAAGTAAGGAGATTCTTCCTGAAGCAGTATAAGGAGAAAAATCAATGTAAAGCAGAAACCACGTTTACCTTCCCCCTCATTCTCTTTAAAAAAAGAAAGCAAAAATTCCAAGGGCACTTTTTAACAAGATAATTGAGAAAGACTCAGTGCCTTTTACCCAAGAGCTCCCATCTTCCTCACGCGGAGTAAGAAACTTGGAGCACACAGAAGATCAAGAAATGAAAACCAGGTAGTGGCTGGCTGGAAGCCCTTGCAGATTAGAATGCATCTACCCAACTCTTCTTGACTTGAGCAAGGGGCTACAATTTTTCTCCTCCAAGCTCATCAGAGGTAAGAGTGCAGGTGCTTTAAGGAGATAAATCATCAGTCTTTCATCACACTACAGATTAAAGGAGCTCTAGGGTTTAATGTTGTGACACTGTAAGATCCACAGCAGTATGTACATACAACTCACACACATGTACAACTGAGACAGCTGGAGAGCACCCACGCCCCCAGGACCATAAGTTCCACAGCATGTCAGAGAACAACTGTACAAGGAGCGAGCGTGGCAACAAGCGAAGACTGCCGAGCTGGTGGGACTGCGAGTGGCGACCGAGCTTCCGGCCGGGGCAGTGCCACTGAAAGGGGATCCCCACCTCTGATAAGCAGCAAGAGCAGGGAAACAATAGGTGATTTGATGAGAGCTGCTCTACGATACTCCTGAGAAGCCCCACAGCAAGCCTCAGCCAGAGAGGAAATTGGGGGTTTCCACAGCAACCTGCTCAGGGCACAAAGGCCCAACTGTCTACAGGGAAGCAATGGAGGTGTCTCAGTGCTCCCATTTTAAGTAGGGACAGGGGTGGAGGGCTGGAGACTTTCTGAAGCCAAAGTACCTGCAAGAGCATTTTTGTACAGCAGGAGTTTAATTGGCTATCAGTCCTATAAATGGGAAGGAGTGGTGCTGGAGGAGGAAGTAGTTACTGCAGTCTTTAGCCTAGCTAAAAGGTATGGCCTTTGCAGGCAAAAAAAAAAAGCTGCAAGAAAAGCATGGCGCTTGGCTCCCTAATCTTTATTAATATAGCCTGTGACACAGAAAGAATAACGACCAAGATGGTAGAGAAAAGTAAGGAAGTCTTCTCTAGGGCATGTAGGACCGAGATGAAAGAGAAGGTGAAAGGAGAAAAAAAACCCAAACAAGCAAGCAAAACCACATTTAACTTAAAATGGGGAGATTTATAATTTATTTACACAAATATAAACAAAAATAGAAACATCGCTGGAGAAGGAAAGAACCAAAACAATGGCTGGAGGCTGATCAGTCTGTTATAATTAACTCATCCACGCCCCAGTCTTCATAGCTCCCATCCGGTAGGTAACGACGGATGATTATGGGGATCTTGCGTGCTCTGAAGGAAGGACAGAGAAGTGAGCAGAAACGCCAGAGCCTTCACTATACCACTTCAGCAGACAATGGGAACCGAATTGCTTAGTGGCTTCAGTAAGCTCATCAGGTTTAACAGAGATCTGCGTAGCACCAGTGATTTGATATCATATAGTAGAGGGAAGTCCCAACAACCTTCTCTCTTTTGTAGGTGCAAAGCACTGAGCACCCTTAGTCTTGAAACAACCAAAGACCTACAGAAGGTCAGCCCTCTGTCGCTACTGCACGAGTTGAGCCCTGCCATCTGAACCCACTATGAGACACCACCAAGCATCTAACAGAGATAGGGAAAAAAACCCAAGGGACTTGAAGAACAAATCTACTTTGATTGAAGAATTTTCCCCACGAACACTACTAAGGTGGCAGAATTCTGAAATCCTATATGAAAAACTTATATTTACAGAGTGTTTTGCAGCCTGAGAGCATCAGTTACATTTTAAGAAAGATATATGAAACAGGGACTATTCAGGGACCAAAATCTGGTACAGCTGGGGTGGAGTACAGCATCTGCTAACAGTGGTTTCAATTAGAAAGCAAGAAAATGCTGAACACAATTTAACTTAATGGAAGTAGATTTAAGTCAGCAGAATGTAACCAGACAGTCTGGAACCTAACCAGGGCATCAGGTTTCAACCATATCAGACTTGAAAAGTAATACAACTTCTCTAATGATCACATTCAGGGCCATTTTATTTTTTTCTGGTAGCGAAGTAGCAACGTCATGCCAAGAATCACAACTGAATTTTGGCACAGAACAGGATGCCACTATACTTTGTCACACCCTGACTTACTTCCTAGAGCTCTCACGCTCAGTGACCAGAAGCAACCCAGACTGAGCTTGGAGATCTGACAGGAATGTGGCCTAAGGAGCTTTTGGCAATGATAAAGGGAGCTGTAACACACATAAAGTCTGCAAGAGGAACTGCAATGCACTGAGAAACGGTGGGAGCAGAGGGACAATTCAGTTCAAGAACAGGGACTCCTGCTCTGCTGATCAAGCGTCCAGTTGCTGTGCCCAAAGGATACCTGTGTGCGATCTAAGTCACCAACCATGCCGGCAAACTGTGGGCCAGTAGGGAGCTCTGATGTGGAAAGGTGGGCCTGTAAGTGGTCATCCAGAAGCTGCCTCTGCTACAGTCAGAAAGGATTTATCTATCTTTCTGTAAGCAGGGGACATGCCTCCCCCCACAAGCACAATAAGCCAAGGGTGTGGGAAAAGAACATTCTTAACAGTGCCTCCACACCACCAGCCTGACCCTTATTTTAATTTTTGACAGCACTTCATTTGAACACAGTCTGTTCAGACAGCTGCTTCAAACAGTTCGATGCGGGGAATTAAACTGATTCCTGAAAGATTAGGACTTTGGGTTCTCATCATAGAAATAAATACTTGGACTCTGAAGTAAAAGAGGTCAGAGCACTCCTGATCATCCGTATTTTGCATGAGCAACTAGGATGGGAGAGAGCAGCTGTGGAGAAGTCCTAAGGTGAAAAAGGGAAAGGAAACTGTAGAGCTCACTTATTGATGGAAGACAAGGTTGTCTTGGAGTAAGCTGCTAAAGGCTGCAATGAGGAGAGGACTGCTGGCTTTGTGGAAATCAATATGCTCACCATCAAAGTCTGGGACTTACTTGAGCTCTTTCATGGCAATCAGCAAAGGGTCTGTCTCTCCTTCCAATTCCACCATCACAGGGGCACACATCCTACGACAGAACAACAATCATTTGAGAGAACACACAGAGAGGGAAGAGCGACAGCTAAGCATGTGCCCACCTACATCACCTGGACAACACCCAGTAAAATAGGAGGGTGGGACACCACCTTGGCGGATCTGATTTGCTCTCTTATGCACTTTGGGAAGAAAATTCCACAAAGTTATTACGGACTAAGTTTTTACTTGAATGTTCTTTTTGCCTCACCCCTCAGGCTCTGCTGACCGGCTGGTGGTCAAGGGCTGGTCAGATTGACACTCTTCTAGTCACCTTCTGCTGTACTTAAACGCGAGAAAAAGAGCAGTTCTAAAATGAACCAAATAAAGAGGATGGAAACACTGTAAAACGAGCACGCCTCCTACAATTCCAGCACATTTACGTTCTTATTTGCTCACACCTTCCAGGCTTTGTGTGGGGGGAGAGGCTGGATTTGCGATGCACTCTAGCTCTACGAAGAAAAAATTGAGCATTTTGCAGAGGGTTGTAACAGCAGAACAAACACGGGTGATGATACCCACCTATTAGCAGGAGCAAAGAAAGTTCACGTTATGTGTGGGTAAGGCCACTGGGGGCTGCTGCTGGCCTAGGTTCAGCACGGAAGGCAGAATATGTAGGTGAAGCAGAACCAGGTGCCAGAGTGTTTTCGATTAAAGGCCTGGCATGGACCCATCTCGTCTCCTCCATTTTTCTGGCCTTCCACCAGTTGAAAGAACGTGCACAAAATAGCTTCACAGAGTGAAAACTGTGCAAAGAATAGCTTGGCAACGTGATAGTTAAGGAAAGATCTGATCACCACCTACAAGCTTCTACACAATGTAGAGGAGAGGCATTATTTTGAGGGTGGATATAACCAAGATGAAACTCGGAGATGTGCTTTCGACAAATCTGGCCACAGACTCATAATCTCGCTCATAAGGCACTTTTTCAAAAAGCACAAAAATTTTCGTATGTATTATTAAAACAAGTCTAGACAGGTAATGCATGAAGTTGAGAGCAGCCAGCCTTAAGAGCCCTTAAAATAGGATTTAAATGGTATTACCTATTACAAACAGGGCCCTGCTATACCAAATACTTTAAAAAACTTAGAGCTTGCCACAATGCAACGGCACTTAAAAACAGATTTCAGGTTGGTTACTCCATTCCCAATTCCTACAGCCCTGTGGTATCAACTGAAGACATTCTGGAACATCCCTCGCTCCAACACTGGCTTTTGCAAACCAGTTCTGAGCTTTCCAGCCCACACTGGCTCCCTTATGAAAGGCAGAAACCAGGATCAGCTTGTCACACTGCCCCTACTCATTTTGCCTGTGACCTAGGAAGGTTCATTGCAGATGCTGAACATCCCCCCTTTCTAGGTGCAAGTACCACAGTCTCAGCCAGAGATAAATAGAGACTTTACGTGCAACTAAGAGCTCCGTGGTCCTGTGCTTAACCAAGTGTGATCCACTATTAACCAAGATGGTGATCCGCAAGCTCAGCAGTCACATAAGGGATTATACGACATCCAGGAGTTTTAAGGAAGGAGGAAGGCAGCTTTCACTGGAAAGGTAGAATAAGCTGTGGCAATGCTTGGGATACGGAGTGAAATACTCACGCTATCTGGAGGGCACGAGTGCCCAGGACTCTGGCTCGCTCGTATTTGGTCATGTAGGGGGTAGTGATCCGCTTCTGGTTTGCCTGCTGCCGCTCTCCTGAGGGGAGGATTTCCACGTTCTCCTGACCCTCCTGGGGAAAGCAGACCAGCGCCACAGCTCAGCTGCGCCCGCCAGCCAGGCCTTGTGCTGCTGCAAGAGCCCCTGAGGCCTCCCCAACCCCAGTAACTGCCCAGCCAGGCCACAACGCAGGCCTGCAGTACCAGCAGAGCCTGCCTGGGCCGGACGGCGCAGCGGTCCACAGGGTGCTTACCTCCTCCGCGTTCTCCAGGTCCTCCAGGCCCTCATCCTCCTCCACATCATCGAAGTCGTCTCCGTCAAAGCTGTGGGACGCACATCATGGGCCAGGCCAGGCCAGGCCAGGCCGGGCTGCCCTCCAACACAACCCGACACCCCGGGGCTCACCCCCTCTCCCTCTCCCTCTCCCTCTCCTCTCCTCTTCCCTTCCCTCTCCTTTTCCCCTTCCCTCTCCCTCTCCTCTTCCCTTCCCTCTTCCCTTCCCTCCACTCCCTTTCCTCTTCTCTTACCTTCCTTCCTTCCCTCTCTCTCCCTCTCCTCTTCCCTCCCCTCTCTCTCTCTCTCCCCCCTTCACCCTCCCCTTCCCTTCCCCTTCCCTCCCCTCTCCCTCTCCTTCCCCCTCCCCTTCCCTCTCCTTCCCCTTCCCTCTCCTCTCCTCTCCCCTTCCCTTCCCTTCCCTCCCCTCCCCTCCCTCTCGTCTCCTCTTTTCTTTTCTTTTCTTTTCTTTTCTTCCCTTCCTT
>VZSC01007891.1:134382-159632 GCA_013398225.1 Steatornis caripensis
GCCCCGGCGAAGCGAAGCGTAGCGTCCCACCGAGGGGGACCGGGCGGGAGCGGGGGAACCGGGCGGGCCCGGCGCTGGTGGCGCTGCCGCGGCTCGGGTCTTCTAAACCTGCGTCTTCCCCGCTGGGTTTAGGTCGGGAGCGGGGAGCGGCCCCGGAGCCGGAGGGGAGGCGCGGAGCCCCCTCGGGCTGCCGCCTTCGCCCACGCGTCGTGTTTTTCAGCCATGATGGAGGGGTCGAAGCTGACGCGTTCCCAGAGGCGATACCTGATGGACTGCGTGGAAAGTGAGTGACGGCTCTGCTTTTGCTGCTCACCTTAAGACCGGGGCGTCTGCCCACGGCCCGCTTGGATGGGCAAGCGCTTTGAAACAGCAGCACGGCTGCTGCTGACACGCATACATGCACGGGGCACGGTGTGCCCAAGGGTCATCCAGGGAGTGAGACGAAATGGCGTGACTGGAACCACAGTCTGTCTCGCATCAGTGCGTACCGACAACCAGGGTGAGACATCTGTGGCACCCTGGGGTCTTCTCTCGTGGTGCTACAGTGGATCAACAGGCAGATCTTCTGCTGGCGGTAGCCCAGGACCGTCCATCCAGGCTCCTCTCTGTCTGATTGACCGTTATTTTTGGTTTGTTCTCCAGGAGGAGATACCCTGCCCCTCCAGTGCCACCCCACACCCAGCAAAGAGCCAGCGCCTGCAGTGCCTGCTTTCTCCCCACCAGTTTGTCAGCCAAGCAGGCTTTCAGCTAAACCGCATCTCCGACCTGCCAAGGTCTGCCAGGCAGGAGATGCCTACGCCCGAGAGAAATTCAAGCCACAGGCAAGGCGTAAGTCGGCAAACATCGCTAATAAATAAATGATGCTGCCTGGTCCTTCTCTTCCCCTTAACGTCCACCCCCTGCCTGCAATCTCAGCAGCGGCAGGGGTACTTTAATTGCTCTTCATACTCACGCTTTCTGTCTTCAAAGATGCTTCAAAGTGGGATCCCTCAGGGAACATCTGCTGTAAGTGCTCGCTAACTTCTGCGCAGTGGCTAGCAGGGCGATAGCTGATTGGGACTCACACAGTCCTTGTGTCAGAAGGGAGCGCTATGCAATTTTCCAGCTTATAAATGTGAATCAAAGCTCTGATGTCAGTTTGGTTGACTCTTCACCGCAGGTACGCCTGTGTGGTGCTTGCACAGTTCAGTCTGGGGATGGGCTGCTGTTAACGTAACGCTTCCTCTGGCATCGTTGGCAAGGAAGTGGTGCGGCCAGGCTCCTCCGTGAGGAGACAGGCTGGTAATAATTTCTTTCCCCTTGGCATTTACAGGAGATTTGGAAAAGGAGAAGCAAAGGCTCCAAAACATCTTAGTGTCAGGGAGGGATGTGGCGGAGCACAACGTGAAGCGGACGCCGGTTCAGACAAAGAAAGAAGAGATACCTGAGCCTGACCGGTTTGAAGAATGTATGTCTTTATGTACCCTGGGGGAAGGCAGGCAGGAAGCCTGGGAAGCCGGCTCCCTCCGAGGGTTGGGGTGGCAGGCCAGGCCGTGTTGCCGGTAACCTGAAGCCCATTGCAGAAGGAGGCACAAAGCCCAGTTTCCAAGAGAAGGGACTTGCTGCTGTGACACTGATCCAGCCATGCTTGCAGAGCTTATACTGCAGAGGTTTGCTGGCAGATTCAAGCTCCCTGGGCTGCCCGCACAAAATGAACTCTGCTGGCAGGGGAATTCCCTAGGGATGCACAAGGTGACCTGGGCAGGAAGCCCAGGTACTGCAGATCCTTTTTCCAGCCACTGTAACTCAACATAGACTAGGACGCTTGCCAGCCTGGCCATGGTTTGGGCTCTGTTTTCTTTTATTCCAAGATCCGAGCAGTTACGCTAGCAAAGCTTAAATGTCGAGCAGAATTTTAAGCAGTGATGGGCTTTGGCCTGCAGAGTATTCTGGGATGGCAAAACTCTGCCTACTACCTCTCCGTGCTTGAATCTTCGATGTGCGTGTACACCCCAGCCAGCCCTTCGCTAGCCAGGGCAGCACAAAGATGGACAACGCTAGAATAATGTATACAGAAGGGATGCTTTGGTCCCTGCTGCAGGGAAACCAGCACAGTTGGCTTCACACATGCTTTGTAGCCTCTAAAACTTGTTGCAAGCTGAGCGTTGTCCTTGACACATCTGAGCTACCCGTGTACTTTGTACTGTGGCAAGATTTGGACCAGCCGGCTGCAGGTCTGTGCTGCAAAGTGGCATGTAACATTCTGTGCCTGTGCTGGTCCTGGGAGCAGAGGTGGTTGCGGTCACTGGGTGATGCATGTCAACTAATGAACCTCAACGGCTTTGAGCAGGTTCTGTCTCCATCCACTGGAGACGGTTGAATTGCCCACAGGCAACAGAGAATTGTCTGTACAAAGAGAACGAGAAAGTTACTGTTCCTGCAAGACGGGGAGCGGTAAGAAGATGGGCTGGGGAAACAATTCCCATTGCGTAAGGGGCTACTGAGGTATTTTGGTGACATGCACAACATGACCGTTACAGCAGAAATCACCCTTCGCCTCGTGGGACTGCTGTACAAGCAGAGCTAGGAAATTAAGGGTTCAGATCTAGATGGAAACATGTTTTCTTGCCCTTTGGCCGAATCCTGTTTCCACGGTGTTTTCTCTTATCCATCAGTGGTGAATGAAGTTCAGGAGAGGAGGGAATTCCTGGCAGAGATGGAAGCTCTAGGACAGGGCAAGAACTATCAAAGGATTATTCTCACTGAAATCTCACAGGTATGGAAGGGTCCTGGTGGCACTGGTCGTACAGCATGTGGAGGGGATGCCTGGTGTCGGAAACCTTAAAGCAGAGTCTCCTCTGATACCTGAGCAGGGAAGGGGACAGAGAACTGAGTGTTCCCCTTCATGGCATGGGACAGGCATGGATTTGGGGAATGTGGGACAGAGGTTTTCAGCCTTTCTTTCCACCTCTGCATGTAACTTAATCAGGGAACTAGAACCTTTGTTCCTGGGGTTGGCAAAAGAAACAAAAAAAAAAGCTGCCGGAATTCTCCCTGCTCAGCCCTTCCCCTTTGTGCTTTGCAGAAAGTGCGTGAGATGGAGATCATTGACAAGAAGAGAAGTGAGGAAATGAGAGAGATCATGACAAAGGACTTCCCTAGTGGGAACAAATCCGATCCCCACAACTAGGCCAACGGAAAAACACAAGTGCAATTTGTTCCCACTCCTTCTCGAGGGCTGGTCTGTGCATGCACCTGAAGAGGGGGCAGCACCACCTGTTGCCTGAAGCCAGAAGGCAGGAGCAATTTGTACGTGGCCGGTAACAGAAGAAAGCTGTTGTAAAAGCCTGCCCACGCTCTGGATCCCTTCTTGCTCAACGATATCAAAGAGATAAAAACACACAGCAGCAGTTAACAAAACATGACAAAGCAGCAGAGCCTCCTTTTGCCTATGCAATGCCTCAGAGTACAGCAATCCACTAATAAAAATGTCAATCCTTTCTGTCCATCCGGAGGTGGACGTTTCTTGTGACATTATGATGATAATATGTGTTGCTACCCACATCTATGACCTGCTCGTGTCCCCACGACTCCGGGAATGTGCTGGCTGTGCTGGCAGGCAGCAGGGAGGAAGGCGAAGCTGCGTGGCCTTGCGCAAACACGAGCCTCCGGCATTGCTGCAGGTCAGCATGATTGTGTGCATCAGCAAACTTCTCGGCAGCAGCTGAACTGGGCAGGCATGCTCAGCAACACAGCTGTGCCGAGGAGGGAGAGGGGATTTCAGCCCAGTCCGTGCTGCTCTTTGCTGCAGTTTTTTGGTTCCTGAAAGCATGGTATGCAGAATAGCCATCGGCTTCCCACAGAGCCTGGAGAAAGGGCTATAAAAGGGCTGTTTGCTCACCTCATGCATAACCCCCACCTCTGTCCTCCAGCAGGCTGAAGCAAGATGCCCTGCTATTCCTGCATAAATCCATCAAGTCCACCTCCCACTTTCCCTAAGATCCCATCATCTGTTCCTTTGCAGTATTCTTGTCAGCCACTCCCCAAAGCCAGGCAGCATGCCCTGACCCTGGGACAGTGTGGGTACAGAAAGGAATCAGAAACCTAAGCCACAGTGAGTTTTTAAATCCAATGTTTCTTTTATTTCTGTTCAGGTGAATGGAAGTCATGGAGTTAGTACAGTATAATTTACAAATCAGAGCTCCGATTTGAATCTGAGGTCCCTTCCAACCCCTACCATTCCGTGATTCTGACTGGGCGCAGGACCAAGGGGTGTCAGGCTGCAGTGATCCCGATGGCCTTTGGCAACAGTGACGTGACAGCAGGCTCTAAAGTGGATTTGTTTCTCCTTGGAGAAAAGTTGTGCTTTGGGATCTCCCCTCCCCTACCACTGCTCCTCATCAGCCTGCCAGGGTCTGGCGAGCGTGAGATGGCGTCACCAGCGCGGGGCTGAGCTTGCCATAGGGGCCACGCTGGGATCGAGGAGGGGCTTGAGTCCTTCAGGTTTTGGGAAACGAGGATCCCTTTCCAGAATGCTACAGCAGCCACCTTGCAAGGCACTGCTCTGAGAGCATTTTGGCTAAAGCCTGTTGGGTTTTTAGAAGGGACTGCAGCAGTTTGCTCGGGGGTGGTTATGTCTGGTTTGCTAATGAGAAGGCATGACAACCAGCTGACCAACCAAACACCCATGAAACTCTAATTCAGACTGATCCAACAATTCAATAAATAGCTCCTCACCTTGGAGGAGAAGGCATGGAACAAAAATGTAAGGAAGAAGAGAAGGTTGGAAGAACATCTCCCCCCATTCCCTCCTTCCAATGTACACACACACACGCACACATGACAAATAAAATAAGGGGTTCAAAAAGCTTTAGGGAGGGTTTGAATTCATCTAGTAAAGGAGGTGTAAAAAATAACCAGCAACTTCTGCACACTTTTAAAATATACACAGATGAAGCTGGATAAAGGACAGTTGTGACTGTGCCTCTCTCGCCAGCTGCTCAAGGGTGGCACTGGTGAGCAGGGGCACAAGCTTAGTGTCCCTTGTCGGCACTGAGTCAGTCTGGAGCTTTATGCCCTTGCCTGGAAAAGGAATGTTCCTCCCTCCCGCCGCAGGCAGCAGAATCAGCGGTGTTTAGCAGCATCGGGGTGGGGTAAGATGTCCTGAGTAGGACGTGTGAGCTACATCCTAGCACTGTCCCCTTAGGTCCTCTCAGCCCTGTAGCACAGCCCACCCAGCCCTGGCACTCCAGGGAGGGGACAGCTCAAAATAAATAGGGCACCAGTTATTTTTTTGGCTGTGGCTTTATAGCCTTGTGATGTGGGAGTGTTTTCTTAACATTTTAGTTTAGGCCAGTAAAACTCGAATCCTGATTCTAATGCCAGAGTTTTCTCCTGAAGTTAAAAATGGGACAGGAAGGGGAGGAGGGACAGGCAGGCCCAGTCCCCTCCTGGCAGAAGTCGGAGGCACGAGGAACTGTCACAGGTAGAGTGGGAGAAGGGACGGGGGGCAGTTAGTGCAAGTTTTCCCACAAACACCAAACTCCTTGGCTTGCTTCTCAGTTAATAACAAGAACACGCAATGGGGTAACGTATCCGAAAAGAAATTCCATCTTCTCCCCATCTCGTTAGCAAGGTTTCACAGAGGGGATGGTCAGGCTCCTCCGCAGCCTCAGGAAGAGGAGCGCTTTGGTCAGACTCCCCCACTCTGGGCAGAGGGCTGGTGTCTCCCCGGGGTGGCAGCTCTGGTGGCTGGGGAGGGAGCTGGGGGAGGAGCGAGGGGAGCGGAGAGAGACAAGCCCCACTTCCTGGCGGGCATCCCAGGCAGCTGTGGGGAGGCCAGGGCAGTCGGGCAGCACATCCCTCCCGCTGCTGGTGTTCCCCTGCTCTAGCTTTTCTCCTTGGGCGACTTGCTCTTGGAGTCATGCTTGTTGCCCAGCAGCTTAAGCACCTTCATGGGCTTGAATTTGCCTTTCTTCTTGCTCTCAGTCTCCGTCTCCTTGTGAAATTCTGGGGTTGCAAAGGGAGGTTGTTACTGCGGGATGCTGATGGCTGTATACACACACGCACACATGACAACAGGGCAAGGGTGAGAGCCACGCATCAAAGCCCGCCACTGTATGCACACTTCTTCCTGCAGTAACAGGAGTGCGCAGCACAACTGTGCCCCAAACTTTAATGGCCCTACGGGAAAGGCTCCGGAGTCTACACAGAATAGATTCGATCTCTCCTTCTGCACACAATTTCATGAATGGCTTATGCTGCCCCTCACTGGGGTCAGCAGTGAAACCATCATTCCAAAAATCTTCCTGACTTTCTTACCTTTCCTTTTAATCATGGCTTCCAACATTTTATCCTCTTCCTCTTCTCTGAAAGAGAAATGGGAAATAAGTCAGCAATTCAGCCCTGCAAACAGCTGCTGTACTGTTTATGGCTAGAGAACCTCCTACTTATAAGCCACGGAAGGGCAGATTCATCACTGTCTTGTGAGCATTTGCTACCAGCAGGATAAATCCCATGTGCTGCAAGTACTGCCCTGTCTTTCCCACACAAGGCATTCAAACAGACAAGAATCACAAAGCCTGGGAAAGATGTCAGCAACAGGGACATCTTGGGACACCACCATGTGGTGTTCATGTGGTGCTGAGTCAGACAAGTTGCACTTTTCCCCTCTCCCCAGCCCACCCCACTCCTCACTCACCTTTGCCGGTCCTCGTCCAGGCAGTTCACAATGGCATTTCTCTGCTCAATGATGGTTACCAGCTCCTGCATCAGCACCTTCTCCCTCCCTCGGTCCTCATCGGTCCAGTCCTTCTCTATCCAGCCAAACCCCGAGGAAGGACAGGCAATTAAATGGATGAAGGAGCTCTGAAATTCAGAGCTTTGCGGCAGGGTACCAAAGGGTAGCGGTCCCCTGCTACCCTGCCATGCTGCAGGACCAGTTGGGCCACGGGGACAAAAGGGACATGTCCCGGCACAAGGCTGGGGCACGCAATGAGATGGGGCAGCAGCTCTAAAGCCAGCTGATTGCGATGGCATCCCTAAGGATCTGTCTCTCTTCACCTGAGACCCACCTAGACAGAAGGAAGATGATGCCCAGGGAAAACACAGGGGTAATTGCCCCCAGAGTGATGCTTTACCTGGCTTGTTGAGGAGGCAACGCAGTTCATACTCGACGTCCGACTGCCGCTGCTCCAGGTTCTGCTGCTTGAAGCTGCAAGGGAAGGGAGCACTGCCAGGAAGCACTGCAAGGCTCCAGAGAGGCAGAACATCATCCCAAAGTATGAAGTGAGCATGGAAAGGACCACTGAGATGCTGGTCTTAGCCTGTATAGGCCAAGGGCCAGGGAGCCAAGCGCCAGCAGGGACCAGTCCTGGCTGCTCAAGGCCTTCCTGGAGGAGATGCTGCAGGGCCCCTAGTGACTTGCAGTGGGTCAGTTCTGAGGATGTTTGGATACATTTGTCTGCTTGCTCTCTTTCCCTCCCTTCTCCAGGCAAGGAGGCTGTGTCAGGCTTTCCCCTGGAAGCACAATTTTAGGAGGGCTGGAACAAGGCTCTCCGCAGAGCGTCAGTGCCTCCCTACACACTTGCACACACTTACATGTAGATGAGCTCTGATTCATGGCGGACCAACATGTGCTTCTCATGGATGAGCTTGAACCAGTCCACCAGCAGGCTGTCCTCAGGGCTGTCTGCCAAGCAAAGGGACAATTCAAAGCCATCCCCAGCCCTGCAGGATCCCATCACTCTGGAGCAGTATGGGCTCTGCCAAGCCAGGAGAGGGGCACCGGGCTACAGCAAACCTGACCTCAGCCTGCTCCTGAGCCCCAGAGAGACCTTATCTCTTCTCCCACCCGTTTCCATTCTAGGGACACCTCCATGCCCAGGGTATAGCTGTGACTGTTCTGGGAGCACAGCACAGCCCCTTGTGTTCTTCCAACCCCTGCATCAGCAAGGAGGAAGTCTCAGCTGCTATGTCCTTGGCTGGACACAGGGCAGCCCTAGGGAACATCCTGCCCGACACCCACTGACAGCCCACCCCACACACCATTCTCAGCGCTGCGAAGTTTTTCCTCCAAGGCCACTCCACGGTGCTCCAGCTGGTCCAGCTGGTGCTCAATGGCATCCATCTCCCCGTAGATGTCTTCCTCAGGGATGTACTGATCTGTCTGCACCTGCCAAACCACAAGGCCGAGACTTCCATCACCATCAACCTCTGGTCTCCAAGGGTAACCCTAAAGTTGGTCACCACTAACGGGGGCAGGAGGACAACAGACCACTCCACCTAAGCATGGATCTGGAATCTCCAGCCCACTCTGGAGCAAAGGGAGACCATGGTGTTGCTGTCAACGGGGTCTAGCCTAGACACCATGCACCCCAGCCACAGTCATCTGCTGCAGTCCCTACCCACAGAAGCATCAGCAGAGTGTACATATACAGCTACGGTCCTGGGGGGCTAGTACAGAGCTGGCTTTTCCCATCCCTGCTCCCAAGGGCCCTTTTACCTTGCGTTTGATCAGTGGGAAGCCGTGACCTGGGGCAGGAGGACGCACTGGCTTGGAGCCCTTGGGAGGTTTCTTTGCAGAGGGGGAGGCGGCAGGCGATGGCTTCCGGTTGAAGGGGTTCTCTTTGCAGGAAGACTGGAGAGAGTGGCACAAAAGGAGGTATGTGAGGGTCCAGGAAAGGGAAGGGATATAGCATCCCACTGAACAGACAGTGGGATGTTTGTCCTAGGGTTTGTCCTGCCCCATACACTCCCAGCGGAGGAACACAGCACTGATCTCCACCAGCAGCCTAACCATAGGGCAAAAAACAGCTGTGCTCCTGTTTGGCATCAGTTCCCCAGCTTCTCTCTAAAAAGCATGCTGAATTACTTTTCTTCATGGTCCCCCTACTATTTACTCTGACCACATGACATCCTGCCTCTTCTCTAGCACGTGACGCAGGCAGAGTATTGGCAGAGCCACCATTTAATGAGCAAATGCCTGAGGCTTGCTTTCAGGGGGTCACACCCCAAACCTACCCAAGGGGCTGGCCTGGACTCATGATCCACACTGTGATCGAGTGACAGATGAGGAAGAAAAGCCCCCCGATCTGGATGGGAGGAAGGTCACCATCTCACCTTCAGCTGTGGCTTGGGCGAGGAGGGCATCTTAGGGCTCCCAGCACCCCCATCTGAAGCCAAGAGGATGGGTGTAGGGCTAGCTCCAGCAGGAGGCTTAGGTGGCAGCCGGCTGGGGCTGGTCTTCAAGCTGCTAGTGGAGACACTCCTGCTGGTGTGTGTGGTGCTGGGCTGCGCCTCCCCGCAGAAGGTGGCCAGCTCACTGGAGGAGGAGAAGGAGGAGTTGGTGGAGAGGCTGACTGGGGCAGCAGGGCTTTCGCTGGAGGAGATGCTGGCCAGCGGCGTGTCAGTGCTAGAGGTCTTGGTGGCCGTCGGTGTGTGGACAGTGGGCTCGGAGGAGCTTTTGGGCACTGAGGCTTCATCGGTTTCACCCAGCACCTTGGCTGAACTCTCAGAGTTGATGCTCTCAAGGCTGAGGGCTGGAGATGGGGTGGAGGATGATGGCTCAGAGTGTGACAGCCTGGAGATGGGGTGGTGGGCTGCAAAGCAAAGGGAGAGCTCAGGGAAGAACGGGGAGCAGCCAGGAGAGAAGGGGAGAGTGGTATATACTTGGAGGCAGAGGTGACTGCAAAGGGAACCAGTGTCTGTCTTCAGAGCAGACAGAAGGGACCCTCCAGCACAAAGGTGTTGCCTGCAAATGCTGTGCTCCAGTGGGCAGAGAGGACATAGCTAGCCTAAGTCCCAGCACAACCATCACTGCATAAAGGCTTGGCCTGCCAGGGTAATGCAGAGGTGCCTGGGAAGGGGGAGCCTCTAAGGGGCTGCACAGGGGTTGTGGAGGAGGGATAAGGGAGTGGGGGGAAGCTCACCTAGCGGGGAAGCACTAGGGGCTCGCGGAGCTGGCCGCTTCTTCGTCTTTGGGCTGCTGGTGGGAGTGATGCCGTACCAGGGGTGGAGAGCCTTGACAACAGTCTCGCTCTGCTCCTGCTCAGGCGTGCTCTTTGGGGCAGCAGCACTCTCCTCTTCCTCTTCGTCCTCCTCCTCAAAGGGGTTGTATGGTTTGGGCTCTGTGGCATCAGACCTGCTCTCCTCGCTCCTGGCTTTCCCCACCTCCTCCCCATCCTCATCCTCTGAAGTCCTACTCGGAGTCTCGTGGCTGCTGCCCGGGGGAGGAGGGGGAGCTGGCTTCTTCTTGGGCTCTGCTTGCACTAAGGCCATCCACGGTGGGTCCTTGGCTCTTGCAGCAGCTCCAGCACTGGGAGAAGAGAAAGAAGAGGAGACAGGAGAGGAGACAGGAGAGGAGAAAGAAGAGATCGAGGTGTCAGGGAGCAGAGACAAGCTGGGATGGTGAGGCACAGGAGAGGGGCTTAGCCCTCAGGGGAAAGGACAGATGGAGCAGGATGTCTCTGACGCAGAAGCAGCTTTGTCATTCAAGGGTTGTCCTAGTCTTCCCCAGACACAAAGTGTCTCTTGTCTGTGGGCAAATCTATGGGCCTGAGGGAAGCACAGCCTGCCTGACTTGCCCACTGGGCCCAGTGCTTTCATTTGTGAATATTACAGCCTCCAACTACTAAGCAGTGGTAAAGGCTGAGCTGTATGGGCACAGTTGTTCTCCCTTCCCCGACACCATTCCTACATCCAGCTCTGCTCCCCAAGCTGGGCTTGGAGGGGCAGTCAAGATCAGATACCTGCCCTCTGTGGTCACGCTCCCTTCCTACACTTCAGGCTGTTCATCACCTCATCATCTGAGCATCCCAGGGACAGACTCCTCTTTGCTAACTCCCACAACTGGAAGCACCGCTGCTCCTCTGGAGGCACAGCCCACGGCAAGCCTGCACCACGGCTCAGTCAATCACTGCTCATCAGGAAAGCAGCCGTCATTTGCCACATGCACCCCCTCCTTGGCTGTTGTGAACACGGAGCGCTTGTGCAACCTCTCTCCCAAGAGCAGACAAGAATGAACCAAAACCAGCAGGCTCCTGGGTAAGAGCCCAGGAGGTGTAAAGTTTGCAGCCAGGCATTCACAATGTCCCTGCATTGGGCCTTTCCTGGGACAAACCTTCCACAATGCAGAAGAAGTGTCCCCTTCTCAGCACTCACAAGCAGGGCCATTTCAGAAGGCACTTGGCGGTCTGCATGTGCCACAGAAATGCTTTTCTGAAGCCCCCAAAACTCTTTACAAACCCTAAGAGACAAAGACCCTGGGAGGTACAGACAGACACGGTCAGCCTGACTGCACTGGGCTGGCACCCGTTAGGTAAGGGAAGGGAGCTGATCACAGCCTACATCCTCCTAAGAGCAGACCATGGCTGAGCTGTCCTCACAGCCCCACCTTGCTATGGTGTTTGCAGGCGATTTGCGAACAGAAGGACGTACCGATCAGAGGAGCAGGGTCTCCCTCGGGGTTTTGGGACAGGGGGACTGGGTTCAGGTACCCTACCTAGAAAGACACAGGGTCAGACTGTCACAACACCAAAAGGACATGAAGAAAGAGGTTAAATCAACACATGGCACCTCTTACACGTCTCCCCGCAGGGGGCTGGCTATTCCCACTCTCTGAACAAGCCACAGCATTTCCCCCCCAGTCGGTACAGTCATTCAACCCCAAACATCCCCTTTGCCTTTTTCTCCCCACCCCACCCCAGGAGCTGCACCTGGAGAACTGACATGCCCCTCTGTCCCCACACCTGCAAATTGCTCTAACCACTGCCACGTTCCCTCCACACTGGCAGCACCTCCTGAAGAGCTCCGGAGAAATCTAAGGGAGCAGTCAGGCGTGAAACCTAGCGCTGCTCTCCCCACTATGAGGATGGCTGGCAATGAAAGGCTGTGTTTGAGCCTGAGATTTATTCAGAGGCAGAAGGGCATCTGGCTGCAGAGAAGGAACAAAACTCATCCAACCTGCAGCCGACCACCTCAGCCACTGGGGAGATGGAGCGTAACCCCTGCCACCACTGTGCGCTCTTACCGTTCACCATGCCAGGCCCGCACTCGCTGCCCTCACCCTGGAGAGTGGACCTGGGCCGGGGGACGGGTTGAGAGGTCGGAGGGGAGAGGGCTGACGCTTCGGTGGCCCTCCTTGGGGCAGGGGTGGGCCGCGTGTCTCTGAGCCGTCCGTCCAGTGAGCTGGCTTTGTCCTGGGTGAGTGCTGCAGGCTTGCTAGGAAGGGGAGGTCTGGGGGTAGTCTGGGGGATGGGCGCCCCACTGCCCGCATGAGCAAGGGTCATCGCTGTGTCTGCTTCGCTGGGCACGCTGTTCTTCTCCGCTGGGCCAGCTAGCCCCTCTGCAGTCATCTGGGTCTCTGTCATGCTCTCCAGCAAGTCGCTGTCATCCTTCCCCACCTCTGTCCCTGTGGCTAGGGCATCCTCACCCATGCTGCCAGCCCCTGTTTCAGTCCTTAGCTCCGGCGACCGCCGGTCTGGGCTGGGCCTCCTCTCCACCTTGCCAGTCATGGCCAATTTACCACGATGCTGCGTGCAGACAAAAGTCCCTGCCTCTGACCCAGGCTTGTACGACCCTGGGAGCAGGGTGCTGGAGCACTCCTTACACCTGCGAATGAGAAGAGAGCGCCCTGTGAGATGGGGGATGCCATCCTGCCCCTCGGGCAAGGCAACACACCTGGGAGACCCTTGCAGGGCCGTGGAGTTAGTTCCCACCCCTGCTACTAAATTCTAGCGTGGTCTTGGGGAAGTCATCCGGGAAAGGAGAAGAACAGAGAAACATCACCATGCCGCTGTATGAACCCATGGGGAGTTCACAACTCAAACACTGCGCGCATTTGGGTTCTTCCTTCAACTCAGAAAGGATTTAATAGATGTGGAAGGGCAACAGTTGGTATTGGGATACAGCATGGTTTCCAGACCTGGAAAAGTAGAAACCTACAGTTTTCCTGGAAAAGATGCAGTTGGTGGGGGACAGGAGAGAGAGCTACTAGATCACACGTGGCTCTGGGAGGGGGAGAGGGATCAAACGTTCACAGACAAGAAACAGGGAGTATCAACCGGAATTAGGGAGCAGCTGGTTCAGAACTGGCACAGGGAGGCTATAGGCTGCCCTGTGGGGTCCAAGGGTCCAGGTGGGTTAAGGAACCGTCAAACGCATTTGTGGGGGAAAAAAATTAAACACACATGCCCCCCCCCACCCCCTGCCAAACTCTACACTATTAAATAAAATGACACCACTTCCAACTCAGGAAATCCCTACGCTGGAGGCTTGAAGAGTAGTCAGGAGAAGCAGCACACAAGCCTAGCCTGGTCTCATGCTCACCCTTGCTGGTGCTGACCATGCGCCCCCTGCCAGGGTCATGGCATTTGGCTGGAAGGATGAGGGAATGATGCAGTAGGGCCATTCTTACCATGCTTTGCCTCTTGAAACTAGGCTAATAGCTTCCCTGTCCTTCCCTGTCTACCACATCTCCTTGAATCATCCACTCATTCCTCACTGAGCCTTTGAATCATCCCTAATGAAGCCCTCCAGGCATAAGCGTAATCACACCCAGCGCAGGCAACCAAGTCAGCCCTTTTCCACCTGGGAAGGGAGGCAGATAGTATGCGTGAAAGAGAGCCACGGCCAAGGGGCCGATCAAGCACTCCCATGAAAACCAAGCTTGTTCCTTCTTGTCTGAATACCTGGCACTTGCAGCAGCTGGCTGCCCTACACTGCAAGCAGATAATTTTGGTGAGGAATTCTGCTCTGGGTGTCCAGTTGACTGGGATTTCCTTTGAAATGTAGAACAGAAGCACGAGGACACAGGGGCTCTAGAGAAAAGGAGTATGATGAAATGAAGAGGTGGCAAGTTCGGACAAGGGGAGAGAAGAGGTTTGTTTTGGTTTTATCCCTGTCAGCCCACAGAAAACACTGCCACAGGATATTCCTGACTAAACAGCACCCATGAATGAGTAGTGGGGAAAAAAAAAACCAAAACCGAAAAAACCAAGAAAAGCGTGAGGCAGCAAAACACTCAGGATCTCACTGCACAGTCTGAAGGGCCATGAGCAGTGCCAAGGCAGACAGAGCACCTCTCCAATTCCTGACCCATGAGCAACGCTGCACCTGCACCCCAAAGCTCCTGCTTTTGCCTCAGCTGCAGATGGCAAGCTTGATGGGCCGCAGCTCAGCTCCCCTCCTGCGACGCTGCTTCTGTGACACATCCCTGACTGGCTTAGGCAGGAACTTTTTATACAGGTGAATCAGGCCTCCCATATATTCCCAGTGGCTCAATGTTTCTGTCCTGAGATGCCAGCTGCCCACTTGCCAGCTCTTGTCCTGTGGCCCACAGGAGAGATCTCATCCCTTCATCATCAGAGCAGGGAAAGCAAAGTGAAATGACTTCACAGGTGCTGCAGGTAAGGACCTGCACCCAGGGAGTAACCACAGAGCTGCTGATGTCTAATCCCTCATTCCTCGGTTTGGCAACAGTCTGCAGCTCTCCACATGTTCCCCTGAGAGCTCAGCACCACCACAGGCAGTGTGGGAGCCTGTATATCCAGTTAAGGACATCGAGTGTAGGTGAAAGGAGGTCTGTAGGATGATGTCCTGGCTTAGACCTCACAGGAAGGTGGAGGAGGGTGGTTCTGGGTAGGCAGGTGGTAAAGAGGCGGAGCACTCTGGTTTAAGGAGATGGGAGAAGCACAAGGGGCTGGGGTATCACAAGAGAGCAGGGGAGGCAGGGAGTAGGGGAGGCAAGTAGCACAGGGCTGGGGCACAAGGGGCTAGTCAGACCTTTGGGACAGGGGGCTGGAAGGCAAACGAACCCTCTTCAGCACCATTTCGGGCACTGTCATTGATGCTCCATGTTGCCCAATGACACAGACACACAAAGACAGGGTGCAGCTGGCCACAGAACTCCAGTTTGCCAAGGTGAGCAACCGCCCCACCACGCCTGGCCATGACATACCTAAAGCACTGGCGGTG
Organism: Steatornis caripensis; assembly: GCA_013398225.1. Lineage (NCBI taxonomy): Eukaryota > Metazoa > Chordata > Aves > Caprimulgiformes > Steatornithidae > Steatornis > Steatornis caripensis. The sequence continues at coordinate 149,335 of VZSC01007891.1, forward strand.
GTAGAGCTTGCCCTCAGCGAGATAGCGCTGGACCAGATGGACGTGCTGCTGGCAGGCTGCACAGGTACTGCTGAGTGTGGTGCGCTGGGACCGCTCAAATGGATCCGAAGGGTCATCGTCCTGAGACACAACACACGGGGAGCTCAGGACAGGCGCCACGAGCTGCTCCCTAGCCCACAGCTCCTCCAGAGCAGCTGCTCCCTGTGCAAGGCTCATCACTGAGTGCTTGTGGCACAGTTCAGGGGCTGACCTCAGGGACTGACAACGCACAGAACAGCTGCCCCCAAGTCCAAGCACAGGCAGGCTGCCTCTTCCCAAATTAGAAGGGGCCACTCCACAAGGTGCCTTGCCCCTATGTAGGGCTGAAGGGCTGTGGAAGGAACTAATCTAAACCCCATGCAGCAGGAATCTGCAAGAGGAACTCCCTCTCCTTGGAAAATGTGCCATCTCAGACATCTGCTAAAACCTGAAACAAAGGGCCAAGAAAGAAAAAGGCATCTTTTCTGATCTTCTAATCCCACATTCCTGCTATTTCCTCATCTACAGGGTTATTCTCCAATAGAAAGGAGGGTGCTTGTGCCCTGAGTGCCCCAAGGAACCATCAGGCACCAATCCACCCAACCTCTTGCCTGCCATGGACAAATTTCAGTCCACAGACTCCTAGAGAGAAATCACTCAGTATCAAAACTTCAAACACCCCTCCCATGCCAAAATACACAGGTAGTCCCCTGTGAAGATCCATCCTGCTGTGACGGGTTCTCTCCCATCTCCTCACCCACAGTGCAGGGAGCACGACTGCTTCAGGCTGGATTTGAATGGAGAAATTAGGTACCTGTGGTGCAGGGGGACTCTCGATCGCAGCCACAGGCTTCTTGTGGGACTGCAGAGGAGGTGAGGAGGCAGCAGCTGGGCGCTTCACAGGCGGAGGGACTCTGGCTGGAGGCAGAAAGCAAGGAGGATCAGGCACAGAGAGGAGCGGTGACTCACACCACCCATGTAGGGGAAGAGGAGGGAGGGGAAAAAAGAAAAAGTCATCCAGCCTTGTGACACAGGATGGGACTTGCCACTCCTGACACTTCAGTGCCTATTTTAGGTGGAAGAGACAAATACAATCTAATAATGGCTCAGCTGCGAGGCTGCTGGAGAGCCTTGCCCTGCTGTGGATCCCCTTCTGTAGCCCAGGGACACCAGCCTCTCACTGTGATTAGATTTAGTCATCAAATGCTGCTTGGCTGCCTTGTATGGAACTTCCTAAGCAAGGATTAAAGCCGAGAGCACCCTAGGTAGTTGCTGATGTATTGTTGTGACCCACTGGGCCCCAGGGCTTCCAGGCTGTCAGCAGATCTAAGAAGCATCCCTTGCCCATCAGGGCTGCCACTCGCACACCAGTCCCCAGCAGCAGTCCTTGGCTGGGATGCCACCATCCCTGGAGAAGTATACACATGTATCTGATGTTATGGCTAGAGAGCAGAGCAGAGCAGAGGAGATCTGAAGCCCTCGTCTTCACCCAGGAGGGATGCTCTGGAAGAGCTGTCTCAGAGCAGCACTCAGCTCCGGTTGCAGTTGCAAGGACAGATGAACTGATTTGAGACACTCCACCCTGGCTCCCCTCCTTCTGTCCTCCAGTCACTTTATACTTACCGATGCGATAAAAATTAGCTGTGGTAGGCGGGTTGCCTATCTAGCTTTCTCCCATTTTAGCGGGTCTGATGAGCATCAGGGGTGGTGGCCCAACCCAAGCAGCAGGAATGCAGCACAGAGGGAGGAGAAACAAGGCGTTCCTCTTTCTGCAACCTGAGCTGTTAAATCATTCCTCACTTCTTGTGAAACCTCGCCCTACTCCACTCCCTGTTCCAGGCCTTCCTCACCAGCACCAGCAAGACCCAGGAGAGGCAGGTATTACCCACTCCTCTCCCCTTCCCCACAAACACACACGGTTCCCACTTGCCATAGGAAGGAGGGAGCACAAGGTAACTTTGGGTCTCTTGTACTCAGGTGGGGGCCAACTGGAAGCCAGAGGGGTGGAAGGACACTCACCTTGGCTGGGGTTGTTGAAATGGTTGTAATACTGAGACACGTAAGTCATGATGCTGAGGCAGTCGGGGACTTTCATGGACACCATGTCATTGGGATCTAGCAGGGCTGGGATGCCCAGCTCCCGCTCTGCCAATTCAAAGGCCTATGGGAACAGCAGAGAGAGGCATTAAGGAGAGAAATAACAGAGAAATCAAGTTGGAAGGACCCTGGGGGAGGTTAAGTAGTAAGCCTATGGCATCCCTGATGGCCAGAGGCTCCCAGACATGCCACTTGACTGGAAAGGTGGCATCAGAAGCAAGGGAACACGTTGCTGCAGCTGCCCTTTCCTCCAAGTCATTTCAGCTGCCTGTACCCCTGCAGCTCCCACCTGAAGGGTCTTAGCATTCAGCTGCTGCACCGTCACGGGGAAGGTAACTCTCAGGAGGTCTCAGTTTTCATTGGAAAAAAAAACACAGTGTTTTTTCAACCTGTGAAATGTGCACACCACCAGTGCCCTCACACAAGAGCCCAGCCGAGCTGTGGCTGGCACTGTGAAGGGCTTAGGGCTGGCAGATACTTCCGGCGACACAGCCGAACACCAGCTCTACTGAGCAGTGTCCCCAGCCACCCCAGATGCTCACCCCACAGAAACACCGACTCTGCCCATCATTTCATGCTCTGGGGTGCCACATCTTCCCCTCCTACAGTTAACGCAGCCATCCTGGCTCAACAGCCAGCTGCCTGCCATGCACAAGCCACTTCAGTACTTTTCTGTGTCTCAGCAAGCAGAAATGACAAGAACATTGTGATAAGGAGCACACAGCTCCTACAACTGCATACACAGCTACTTGAACGGAAGGACTGAAGGAGGAAAATAGCTGTTTGAGAGCTTCCCACTTAGCAGTGGGTGTGGATTACTGGTTATGTACTGGCCATCCCACTGTTGTGCTACGGGCAGCGTACCCACATTGATCTCCAAGGGAGAGGGGACATGAGACTATGGCAGGGAACGAAGAGAAAGCGAATTGGGTGGGGTGAGAGTGGTGTGGGCACAGAATGGCACCAGGTGCAGGGCACGGGCAAAGACTGAAGGTGTCCGGTCTCTGGGGCACAAGATGCTGTGCAAGGTGTGGGATCTAAAGAAAGGGAATGGAGAAATAAATGAAAAGGGGTACTTGCAGTAACTGGGGTGTAAAATGTCCCCTGTGGACCCCCAGCTCTGTTCAGCCTGGCTTTAAGCCAGCTCTCTGGACTAAGCCTTGCTGAATACAAGGCTGCAAGCAGCAGAGAGTAAGGAGAGACCTCAGCTTAGGGGTCACTAATAGGACAAGAAACCTGTTGTGTGGCTCTCTAAAGGGGAAATGATAGCTGGTAATGGCTGAAAGGGGCCAACTGGTCTAGGAAAGGGCATGGCCAGGACCCAACTGGAGAGCCCTTATCCTGAAAACCCAAATGTCCTAGCTCAACTCATCTTAGGAAGGTGATGGCCCATGTCTCTCCACGGACTATCAGATGGAGCCTCCAGTAATTAGGTCTTTCTCTCAGCAAAATAAACAAGGCTATTGCTCCTCTGTCCTACCCCTAGCACCTGGGTCTGGGCATCAGCCAATGCCACACTGCCTGCTTTTGCTGTTGGCTCCAGCTGTTCCAAGCAGGACGGTAACGTTGCAGACTGACCTAGGTCCAGCACAATCTTCCTCTCTGTTTATGCCTTGAGTAAAGCTAGCTTCCTGCTTCCATTGCCTGCAACTCTGGAACAGCTGAGGTCAAGAAGATGTTGCACCACCTTAATCTTCATCTGAGATGTTGTCTTGGCAACTATCAGGCTAACCATCTTATCTTCTCTTCAGTACAGGGTGGAAGCTGATGTTTCAGATTCCCTTCTGTTTCCAGAGAAGCTCCTGCCTGTTACTTACAAACACAGCTTTTTCGTATACCCTAACCACCGTCACAAAGTCCTCCCACACCACAAGACCTCCATCAAGTCATTCTCACATTCCTTCTTCCTTCTGTGCACTGCATAACGGTGACTTACCAAGCGGTTATTCTCATAGACATCATCCTTCGAGAGAGAATCAAAGTCTCTGAAATGAGAAAGCACAGAAATGCACATGAGGTGCAGAGGAAAAGTGCTCCAATGCCACCACAGTAGGGTTCTCAGGACTGCCAACTTTACAACTCAACATACAAGACCCTAGATGAACAAGACCTTGCCAAAGCAGATTTCAGGTTGTGACCGGGACAAAGAAACCAAAGAGAAATTGCAATTAAAAAAAGAAAGCAAGTCCCAAATAGGTGGTGATCAGGAAATTAAAATGCCATTCTCATCTCTCATTACATGCTGCTTCTGCCCTCACGATTAAAGGCTGCAGCAATACCAGGGCCACTTTCCAATTAGCACCACACACCGCTGCACTGAAGGGTCCACCACATCACCCCGAACTTCCCCCTGCAAGGCCACTGGCACAACAGCAGGAAGAAGATGGGAAAGCAGATCTCCCCCCTCAAGAGAAAGAGCTGCCTGCGCTGGATCTCTCCCTCCTGTGAGGGTCCTCAGACAAACCCTCCTGCACCACCTTAAGGGATTTGAGGTCACCCCAGGATTTGGAGTGACACAGAAGGTCTTGAACTGCACTCCTGTCCTTGCTTGCCCCCCAACACTCACAGTACACAGCAAACCGTCCTCGGCCGCAGCCTTTACAGTGAGGCAGCTTGCTGAGTGCAAGGCGCTCAGGGAACAGAGGGGAACCCCAGCAGTTCCCAGCCCGGGCACATTGTGGGATTTCACTCCTGCCCTGGATCCCTTTGGGGGATCGAACCAGACTGGCCACAGGGATCAACTAGCTGCCTTCGTCGGAGGAGCAGAGGGTAGAGGGTTAAAGCGGTCTGCAAGGTTTTTAATGGAGGGGGAGAAATACAGCAAGGAGTTAGTTATGCTTGTTGCATGTACGCATGGGTATAATGTGTGAAAACAGCATCACGCTAAACTGATTACAGCCACTTCCTGGAAAGGATCTCAGCTTTGTTACCAAAAACCCCTCATGCAGCAGCTCAGTGTGCCTGCCAGCTGGATGCACAGAGGAGGACACAGCCCGCAGAGGTTGAGCCAACGGCTGAGAGGTGCCAAAGCTTGGGAGACCGATCCAGAAAGACAATTCAGGTTAGAGGGGGGGAGTGTGTCCCCCACCCCAAAGGCAGGTGGGCAGGGCGAGATGGCGAATCCCCAGCTGTGCGCCCGCAGACAGGGGCTGCGGGAGCCTCCCTTCCTCCATCCCCCTTTGAATTTTATTGCCTTTTCCTGTAACACCGACCCAACCCGCCCCAGTGCCGCACCGCAGGACAACCAGCCCCTTCTCGAAGCCCCTCGCACGCCTTTCCCAATGCTGCAGAGGAAGTCCGCGATGAGCTCAGGAAGATGTTCCCAGCTGCCCGCACCACCATAAAATTACACTTCCTCCGTTCAAAAGCAAGAGGCTGCTGGTGCTGTTTCCTCCCAGATAAACAAAACTGCAGCCGCTCGCTGCTGCGCGACCAAATGCAGCAGACATGCAGAAGATGGGCTCGACGCTCAGCTCTGTGTTAAGCACCTTTCTGAAAGCTCATGCAAATACGTGCACAGAAAGCCTGTTCAAAATACCACGACATTTCCCTCTCTACACACTAATGAGAAAAGGCTTCAGCCACAGCCTTTGCTTTCATGTGAAAACTAGTACCTTTTTTGTATTTATCACCAGTTTCCACTGGGAGATGTTTTTTCCCCAAGTCTTTTTTTTTTTTTTTCCTAGAGAACTCCTTTAACCTTGCCGTAATTTTTTTTTTCCTTTTAAAGAAAATACCAGCTTGGGAACACAGGAGAAGCGATGACAGCAAAGTTGATATATCAACTGCCCTCTGAACATTCATGACCATTTTGAATGCCCTCACTTTCAGGATATGGGAGTGGTGCAGCTGGAAGCTTGAAGACTCCTTGGTGGCCTGGGCTGGGAAAGAATTTTTTGACAGACAAAACATCATGTCCCTTCCACTCTACCCTAGCAAACCAAAGCTGTTTTACTAAACCAAGGCAAATCTGCCTGGGAAAGCGGATGCCAGCAGAGAGGACATGAAGCTCAAAAGGTAACAGGGGAGCTACCAAGCAGCAAGGGAATAGAAGATTTTTTTCCACTAACGTAGGATTGCAGACTCTCAGCTTTTACCCGAGATACCGAAGTTCATCAGTACGAGGCCCCAGGGATCACAGTTTATTCAGTTCCTCACCACTGCGTTTTCCAGCTTCCTTTCCGAACTGGCCAAGCAGAACCACGCTGATCTCCATCAATCCCGACACGAGCACTCCCACATGGCATCCCTGCGGCTCTGGGCATGTTCCCTGTACCAACGTGCAAGGAGCACAGGGGAAAGTCATGCCAGACATATCCGTTCCCTATCTATAAACTGCCTCCCCTGCAGAAAGACCAGAACTTGCCATTTCGCAGCTCTGTGACATGTAGCAGCACGTCACCTTATTTCCTTGCCCCGATCTCAGCAGCCTTTCATCCAGCCCTGCTCAGGCTCCTCTGCTGACAGCACACCAGTCCAAGGGATCGGATGTAAGAACTGGCGAGACTCTGGCTATCCCAGTTGAACAACTGTTTAGATTCAGCAAAGCCCGGCATTGTAGCATATCCTGGAGTAATATTTCCATGCAAATAGCATCCCAAGCGCTTACCTAATCAGATACATACAGAACCACTAAGCGCTCTGGGGTTTAGGGCAGCTGCCAGGGAGCACAGCAGACCCAGGGAAGGGGGAAGGGTGCGCCACACAACTAAAACCAGAGCAAATTCCTGGATTCCTCAAATATAAATCATGAGCACTTTAACAGCACTGCTGCATAATAAGCCCTTCAGCTTTCCAGGTCTTGTGAGGGAAATGCAGGCAGTACATGGGAAGGAACAAATGAGATTTGTGATCCTGCCTGTAACCGAACTCTGGGCTCTAGGGACACAAGACAGCGTTTCTAATGCACGGCTCTCATCTGTTTTCCTCAAGCCTCCATCTCTCTCAGCACTCAAAAGGCACGTGCCCCCTCTCCTATTCTTCTCGCCTCTGAATGCCAAGAACCTCCCCTGGGCTCAGGGGAGGCTGCACAGCTTGGGACACTGAAAGATGCTTTTTGCTTCACTAAGCTGCAGCAAATGCCTCGTAAACACTCATTTTGTGCTTTAGATTTCTAGAGCACTCAGCAAACAAACTCATTAAACCTCACAGTACACTGTCAGGTTGGCCTGGGTGCTTTCAGCTTAACTGACAAGGGAAAAGAAGAGATTAAATATCTCGTCTTGAGATCACACAGGCAGCAGCGCAGTCAGAGGCTAAATCCAGGTTTCCCACGTCCCCAACTGGGAGAGAGAGAGGCAGTGAAACCAAGCGAGGTGGGTACAGTAGCAGAGCTAGAGCCAGGGACTTTCAGCTTCATGGTTCAACACACAGGTCCCGCAGGTATGTGCCTCATCCTTGGTGGTCAGTTCAAGACATCTTTAGCTGATTCACTAGACACTGAGCACTTCCAGTCTCCTTTCAAAAAAAGTGTTTCCAAAAGCTCTGCAGGAGCTGCTCCTAAGCTCTCTCCAGGGGAGCATCCTCCTGATGCCACCTGCCTTATCGCAAGGTGACTGTGTTCAAATTAGAGGTCACATGGAAAACTGTCCTTGGCCTTGCTTACCCGTACAGCCTTTCACGACAGCCTCTTCCCCAGTGTGCCACCTAACAGCAGTGCAACAGCGGGGTGTCCGGGCAGGGTCAAACAACTGGGACAGACCAACAGCCTCCAGAGCAGCAGAAGAAAAAAATCCAGAGGATCAGCATGCCAGAGGAGCGGTGCCACACAGGCAGAGAAGAGAGCTCCAGCTCAGCTGTTGTATGGATGTGCTTGTTCCTCCCCTCTGTGACCCAAGGGGAAGCCAGCAGGAAGCGGGGAAGCAACTGAGTACAGAAGAACTTCAGCCTTGGGGAGCAGCGTGACCGTCTCACATGGGCCAGGAGAGCCCCGCACAAAGGAAGACCACGCAAGGTCAGAAACGTACTCACAGATCCCTGCCAAGTCCCATTACCGGGCTGACTGAAAGCACTTTAGAAGAAAAGAAGGGCGACCACTTTTCCTCTGCCGTCAGGAGATTTACTGCCTCTGATCCGATCTTCCCACTTCCAAATCGGGACAGGCTGAAGAAGCTGGAATCAGATGAAACGATGCTGCTCTCCTGACCACCCTCTCAAAAGCCTTCTACAACATGCCATGTCCTTGTAAGGCCCTGGGCTTTGTCTCGACAACACAGCTCGTGCAGAGGACCTGTGAAGCATTTTGTTAGGACATCTGCCAGGAGCAGACTTAAGCCCACTGACAATTTAAGAACAGCGGCTGCTGCTTAATGGGATGGTAAATATGGTTAATGGGAAAGCATCGCGTAGTTTTAGTAGTGTTTATCGTTATGCTTTTGCTGAATCTCTGATTTTCAGTTCCCAGTTACTGTGCCACTTACAAAAAAAAAATTAAGAAGTTTCAGAAATATAGTAATTGTAAGCATTCCTGTCCTTAATTTGCCTCCTCCCCTCCAGCAGCCTTGCAACTGGCAGAATGTTCAGAGGCTCTACCCCCGCTGGTCAGAGTGAGCCATGCCACCCAGGAGCCGCCTGGGACACAAGACAACGCAGTCCCTCAAGACCCAGGGCAATGCAAAGCCACCATACGTCTCGGGCTCTCGGTGGTTCCTGAACACCACATTGAGGGTTTTGTGGGAGCCAGCTGAAACGCAGCAGGCAGCAGTTTGGTTTCTAGCCTACCTGTTCAGCTTCTACTTGTAAGAACACAGGCCTGTTTTGCCCTCTCATGGACACCACAGCTCCCCAGCGGAGTCACTATCAACCCTCTGTCTCCTAGTAGTTGCTGTTGTGACAAAAGCTCAGGGCCAGCTAAGAAAAGAGGCAATTCAGGCAACCTCAGAGGAAGAGCCACCAGTTCCGGAGCAGAACGTGACACGGGACGCACCGCCAGGCTTTGCAGACAGGCCACCGCCAGGCTTTGCAGACAGGCGAGTGGTGCATGCATGCCGGAGGCATGTCAAGGTGGGGCAATGCCTACCTGCATTGCAAGGGCTACCAAAGATTAGAGCAGACGGGAGGCAGATTCCCAGCGCCAGGGCACGAAGGGTTATGGCAACAGGTCGGGGCAGATTCCTTCCAGCAGTTCAGCCAGTTTCTCCAGCCTGACACCTGTGCCCCCAAGCAATCCCCAAATCATCAGCTGCATCTTGAAACTCACATTTCCCCTCAGAGCCACCCTTTGAAGGAGAGGCTGATGGAGGAAACTCAACTCCAAGTCACTAGCAAGGCTCGATATTCCTGCTGGGATCTGCTACCTCCTGCTTTCACTGCGACAGCCACAGAAAACAAGCCGGAAGCAAATGCAAGAATCGACCTGGTCCAGGGTTCTGCATATTTCAGAGCAGCTGCCTCTGGCAGTTGGAACATCCCTGTGCTGGGCAGGCCTCTGGTCCTCAGGAAGTGGGAATGCCCACCTCTGGTAGAGGTGAAACCCTCACGTCCAGCTGCGAGCCTGATGCCTCCTCCCTGGCAGGCACCGCTACCAGCTAGGTGTACGGACGTGGCCCACCTGCACGCTCTCCTCGGCCTTAAACCACGCGACTCCCTGACCTCGGTGGGTCTGTGAGCCCAGGTCAGAAGGCTGCTCCCTGAAACCCGGCATCTTTCGTCCAGGTACACAATTATTTCAGAAGGCGACGGCACCACTCCTGCGCTCTCTGCCCCCACGTCCATGCGCAGGGAGGCTCCGTCTCTCTCTGCCAGCCAGCCTGGAGCCGTCTCCTACGGCGCCTCCATCTCCCCCAGCTCCCTGCGCGCCCCCCGCCCGCCCCAGCAGCCCCCGGGAGAGGTGCAAAGGGGCTCAGACGGTCCAGCCCCTCCAGAAACGGAGCTCCCGGCGCCCCCCACCCCCCAAACCTCCGGGCCCTCGCCCTCCTCTTGACCCCAGCGACCGCGGGCCGGAGCCGGGCGCCGCGCCGCCCCGCCCGGCGCAGCGGGGAAAGAGAGGCCGGTGCTCCGCGGCCTGCACGGCCACCGCCGCTACACTCACAGGAGGTCGGGCCGGTGCCGGTGGAGGATGGCGCAGAAGGCCAGGCCGTCGCGGAAGGAGGCGCTGAGGTCGCGGATCTCGACGCCGCGGTACCCCTCGCACTGCCGGCGGCACCAGGCTTGCAGGGCCCCCCGCGGGCCCGACATCGGGGCGG
>VZSC01007891.1:160060-173894 GCA_013398225.1 Steatornis caripensis
CTTCCTGGCCACAAGGGCACATTGCTGGCTCACAGTGAGCCTGCTGTCCACCAGCACTCCCAGGTCCTTCTCCGCAGAGCTGCTGTCCAACAGGTCAACCGACAACCTGTACCGGTGCATGGGGTTGTTCCTCTCCAGGTGCAGGACCCTACACTTGCCCTGGCTGAACTTCATCAGGTTCCTTTCTGCCCAACTCTCCAGCCTGTCCGTGCCTGCACAGTGCCTCAGCTCCCCGGACGGGAGGGAGAAGGGCTATGAAATGGGTGCCAGCATCAGCACCTCAGCAGCCAGCGCAGCCAGCAGGAAACGGGAGAGTAGGGAGCAGAGCAGTACCCTTCACCAGGGCGGCCTGCTTCCAGGCGGGTAGGGCAGTGGAGATGCACCAGGGGGATGCCCTTACCTTCCCTGCACCAGGGGAGATGGTTCCAGGCTGGGCAGATGAGCCTCCTGTCTCTTCCCAGCTCAGGGAAGGCTGAATTCTCTAAGTCCCAAAGTAAAGTTGCAGCCTTTTTTTCTGCTCAGGCCCCAAAGGAGGGGGAGGATTGCAAGCAGGAACTGAAAACAGTTTGGACTGAACTCGAGTTTAATTTCAGCTTAAGAAAAAAACACCAGGCAACCTAATTTCTGGATCCTCTTCAGGCTTAGACGTAGGCTGCTCCAGGCCGAAGCAGTTCGCGGCAGGCCTAGGCGCACACACTGAAGCAGCGGAGGACAGGGACACATCAGACAGTGGAATACATGTGGCACGTAGGTGGCTCCCGGGGTAGGCACAGGGCCAGGGAGGGCTTTAAAAATAAGGACACTTGGAGTCACAGGCAGCAGCACTTCACAGGAAGCCCTGGAAGAAGCAGAGGAAGGGTGCGATACAATCTCAGGAACCCACGACATCGAGGGGATGGATTGTCACGAGAACTGGCTTGCATGCTTAGTGTGATGGTCTGACAAGGTGGGGGAAGAAAGCACACTCTATTAAATGTTGTTTACTTTGCTAAACATTTTTTTCATTTCCAACCAGGCAAAGGCAGGGGGGCGAAAGCTACCTCTGTGGAAATCCAATCCATCACACAGATGGTGAGCTTACTGCAGCAGTCCCAAATCAGTAGAGGGGCATGAGTCCACTCTCTCCACCTTTTTTAATGAGCTCTATATTCCTTTCTCCAACCAGATCTCATGCTTAGCACCCTCCTTCTTCTATTCCACTGTTTCATTCTATCACTTCACAGCTGTAACAAGTGAAAAATAAATTCTTAGAACAGCTTGCACAACCTCCCCCTTCAGAGCCTGAGATAAGCTGTGGTGTAAATCACTGGAAAAGCTACTATGTAGAGAAAAAGGAAATGAAGCATTGTCTTAGTTTTGTAATGACCGAGCTGGCTGCTCAGGATGCCCCAGACCTGCCTGACAGCATCTTCCTGATGTATCCTAAGGGAGAGCAGGATAAGGGATGTTTTCTGAAGTGTCTTTTCCAGGGTCCATAATCACACTCACTCTCTTCATAACTGCAGGTCAGAGACACGGAGAAGATAACCCTGTGCTGTTGTTCCCTCTGATAAAACCATTTTTACCAGAACCACCTGAGAAAACTTCCACTAACCAAACCCTGCTGGGGCAGGCAAGGCTCCGCTCTAACGAACCCACCCCGCCTCCCTGCAGAGCCTTTCCAGCAGCAGCTGGGCTCTGTTGATGCTGCTGAATGCCCTGCATTCCTCTAGCTTCAAGCAGTGCCAGGCACCGCGGCTGGCTGAGCCCATCTTTCTGTCCCATGAGAAAGCTGCAGGCTCTCCCTGGCGTCATTCCGCCAAGTGCCAGTCCCACTTGATTAACCTTCAGGCAGGCAAACCGGCAGATGGTCTCTGCATCCTCTGGAAGCTGCTCTGGCAGACACAAACACAAGCAGCAGCATATTCACATACCTGAGAACAGCCTGTAACCGCTGGAGTGTTTAAGACAATATGTATATGCATTGAAAGCCTGTCATTCCAACATGCCAATCAGATTAGAAACAGACCAAATCCCAGTAATGCACTGGATTCCTTTGCTATGTTTTGAACTAAAACTGATCACAGAGACTGCCCTGCCAGAGGTTCTCCTGCTGTACATCACATCTATCTTAGCACATGTTCTGGAAAAGATTTAGGCTTTGCACAAGAAGAAAGCAGGAGAGTTCCTGTTGACAGCAACAGTCACTGTGCTGCTGTTGGTAAATACACAGAAGCAAAAGTGCCAGTCCTAAAAATAAAAAGGACCAGCTCCCGTGGGCCGCTGCAATGCGGTGGCATCTCAGTCCTTCAATTGCTTAATGATACAGCTGCCTAAACCCCTTCAGAACTGCAGGCAGTAAGTTCTTAGGGTGCATAACACTACCAGCAGCAGCTAGAAGGCCAACAGGAGTTGCCCATTTAATCTCAATCTGTGCTGCTCGTACGAGTTACATGACTTTGTGATGGGAAGCACAGTTTACTTTTGAGCAGTATCTAGGACACTAGAAACTTGACCCTCATCCAAACATGGCATATAATGCAACAAAGGCTAATTATTCCTGACTTCTAAACAGAATCACATACGAAGCCAAGCTGGACTGCCAGGACCCCTCTCTCAGTGGAAAGGAATTAGAGGGAGGAGTACAGAGAGGCAGATGGTATATATGAAGCATGCTTTGTGTAGCTTTCCTATTACATATGCAAGTTTTTCTCTTGCATCTGTTTCTACCACTCAAACACCAAACTATTTAGACAGCAAAAGGAGAGGGGAGAGAGGGTGTGGAGGGCAGAGAGATGAGATTCATTCTTTGCATTCTCTTCCTCAATATTTACAAGTCCTTGACTTCCCTTTATAGGGCTAGTTTTCAACCTTTTTTTCCTCTTTCAAGGCACTGCAAGTTTGCCTTGAAGTATCCAAAGCGGCTGGAGAGCTGGGAAAATTAGCATTTAAAGGGTTTTATAAATTAAATGCCCTCAGGGAGTTTTCTGGAGAAACTGAACTCCATTAAATTAAGGGCCAGGACGAGGGCATCACCTGTGCTGAAATGAAACACAACCTCCAGCAAGGACATCTCGTCAGGTGACCAAAGCTAATATTGGTTGAATGTTTACAAAAGTCCTCCCCCTTCCATTAAAAACTTGCCAATCCATTTTGGAGCATTTCTACTTCATAGCAACCAAAAAAAAAAAAACCCAAGAGGAGTGGAAAGGCAAAAATGCAACCTTCTAGGAAAGCAACTACAACTCAGGCTTATTCAATGAGTGGAGCAAAAGCTGAAAGGAATAATATTAGCTTGCAGATCTTTCCGTATCTTGTGGACACACTGTAGAACAGCTAATTTTCTCCAAGTTAATCAGTTCTGCAGCCTTCCCTGTTCACTGTGCGCAGTGCCTTTACAGAGCACAGAAAGAGATCTGCTCCCCACTGCTACCTGCAACAGCATAGACCAGAGAGAGCACAAACCCACCAGCAGCTGCCCATGTTTCCAGATGCAGTTATATTCTTCCACGGAAGAAAAAATAAATGAGTACGTCAGATACTGAATGCTCACCAGGAAAATTCCACTAGTTTATTAGATGTCTTGTCCTTTGTAGGATAGCTTGAGCCAAACAAGTCTGTTTATTTAAGTACAAAAAACCTTCGGAGTCACAGGAGATTCCAGAAACGCCAGAACCCTGAGCTCCCCTCCCTCACCACAAAGAGAATAACCTCTCCCACCAACTTCTCTGCTCAGGCCAACCACTGCATCCAAAGCATTTTTAGGGTCTCTGGCCCATCTTCTTCAGTGTTCGATTTAGCTGGAATTAGAGAAAGCAAAGGTCAGAAAAATACATAGTGACTGACAGACACAACTGTTCCCCTCAGCAGCTTTTATCCAATGCCTCTACTCCTTCATCTTCAACTCACTGACAAAAAGAGCTCTCGCACAAGTGCAGGCAGTGTGAGAAGTAGAAGAGGAATAGTAAAACTCCCTCCTCCTCTCCAAGATAGCAGAGGAAGATATGGGGAGAGAGAATGTGCAAACTTCTAGCAGCGGTATCGCAACCCTGTATTGCTCAAGCCCCCACATCTCAGGATTTTGCTGCCTAAGTTTCCAGGGCACAGCAGCCTCTGTTGGGAAGAGTGGGGCAGTGACAGAGTGTCACCTCCTAGCTGAGCACAACGCTGAAGTCACCTGTGCTCCAGAAATCTTTGAGGCCACTTTCTAGAGCCACAGTTATGAGCGTGGAGATACAGTTTTGGTTGTGTTACTGATAGAAACACCACAATTGTCTAGGGACAACGGAGTCAGTGCTCTTGGACAGGAAAATCCTCCTCCTTTTCCACTGTGGCTCAAATGAACACTTCTCACAGAAAAACACACCATTCTTCAAATGCCAGCAGCTGCTGCTTAAACCACCTGCCTTTGCCCAGTGCCTTGCAGAGCCACGGCTTGCCCCAGCAAGGCACAGCACAGCTGTCTCACACAAGCGTGGCTCCTCCAGGACAGGCACAGCCCAATGCTTGCCCCACTTATCCTACAGAGCTACCCAGCTGTCCTGCCCAGGCCTCACCTCCTCAAACTTGTGGATCTGGCGGATGAAGAAGTCCCCATAACGTCGAGCAACCTTTGTATCCGCAATATGGATCATGTCCTGGGGAGGGAACAGCACAAGGTCAGGAAAAGGACTGCGCTAGCAGGGAGACAGCAAGCACTGCCGCATGTGAGGAGCAACCAAAGGGGCTTCACTCCAGCCCTGGTTCAGCATCACACATACCTGACGTGTGCTAGCCCCGCAGCAACCATTCAGTTCTCTGTGGGCTGCCTTCCCTGTATCTTTGCCTGGGCCGGGTTCCAAATTCACACTGTATTCACTTCCCACATTCTTGCACACTCTGCCTATTTTTGTCTCTTTTTGCAGCAGTTTGACAGTCCCAACCCCAATTCATGTTCTGCTTCCCTCTACCAGCAGCTAAGAGTGGTGCTATCTGCCAGCAGAGCCAGCAGGCTGCAATACAAGTCAGACACGAGTCAGTTTGGTTCAGGTAAAGAGGGAAGACAAAGCATGAGACCTTGCAGGAAGAGGTCTGCTTTAAGGACCAAGAGTAAGGGGCAATCTGTTCTCCTTCCTAGCAAGAAACCTAATGGTTACTGCTACCTTCTTTGAAAAATGAAGTCCTAAAAGACTCTTTCCTGCAATTCCTACTGCCCAGAGCTCCAAGGGCAGAACCATACCTTGCATTTAGATTCCTCCTAGAGCAAGAAAGCTAAATGCTGCTCCAGTGAAAAATGGATCTGCAAGATAACCAAGCAAGATCCCTGCTTTGTCAACCAAAGCAGGGATGTGGGAAGAGACCTACAAAGCTGACGATCCCACCTGACACACTGACAGCACTATCTGTCACCCAGCTCACTTCCCAAGAATGCCAACATACAAACAGTTCCCTCTGTCCTGAGGAAGACATTTAGGACCTTTAGTTTTCCGGGTGCAATGACTGCCAAAGCTGCCTGCAATATCCCATCACTATTCATTCACTGACACTTCTATCAAGGAAGGCTATGGCTTCTCTGCTGGCAAAGAATGAAGGGGTGTTTCCCCACAGACCAGAGTGAAACTCGGCCCTGCCACTTCCAGAATCTCATGGGCGGACAAATTCCCTAGCCAGCAGGGGGCAGATACCAACCTTGTCGATATAGAAGTCAACCTCAGAGGCAGACTGGAACTCCCCATCCAGGGCAGATATGCCACTGGTCCATACCAGGTTCTTCATCTTGTGCTTGAAGACAAGCAGCTGGATACGAAATTCCTGCTCTGTGAGGTCTAAGAAGCCAGCCAGCTTGGCCACGGGCATGGTGGTGTAAAGCTTGAGGAAGCTACGAATAGTGGAGAGCTGGGCCTGCTGCTGAACCTCATCAGCAAAGACCTTGAGCTGCTGCAGGAAGGGCTCCTTGTGATAATTGGGGTGCACGTTGTCATAATTGGGCACCACAGGGGAGAGGAACTTGGGGCAAGCGTAACTGAAGAGTTCCTCATAGACCTGTGCATCACCCTTCTGCATGCGAAGCATCTTATCTCCATATTTCTCTCGCAGCTGCAGGTGGATGCTCTCATCTATGCGCATTGGGTACATGGTGAGGGCGATGGCCAGGAGTGCGTGCATCTGCTCGTTCTGCTTGTTAATCTGACACAGAGAGGAGAACCTGTTAGCTTGTCAATGTGCTCAGGCTTTATGGTGCCAGAGGAGCTGGGAGCTGTATTTTTCAAGGACAGACCCTTTACCCAGAGCACTGATGGTCCTAATGCTTAAGGTGGACAGCAAAAAGCAGTGCCTCTGGGGAAAGCAGACAGGTGAATACCGCATCAAAGCTCGCATCATTAAAAGAGGGCTGTATAAGAGGAAAGGACAGAGTGAATATATCCAGAGCCATACAGAACCTGGATGGTCAGAAGCAGGTTTGACTGCTTTGGTGCAAAAAAAAAAAAATGCAGAGGAGAAGGGAACGCAGATAGTTTAACAACCATCTCCTGGCAAGGGACGGTTATCAGGGGGCCCAGCGAAGAAAAGACTGAGAAGGTTCATCTGAGTGTGGGATGAAACGGACAGCTGTGTGGCTGAAACAGACATACCAAATTTTTGAAATGTCACGGAATTAAGAACAGCAGGATTTGGCTACACAAAGAGTTAGACATGAATCATAAGGATGAAAAGGAGACAGCAGGGGGTAAAACAGGCACCAGAGACAGCTTAGGTGGAAAGAGAAAGGAGCTTTGTTTCAGCCATGATGAATTAGAAGTCTGTGAATGATTATCTGATAATGGAAATATATCCAACAATGGTAGTAACCTGAAACGCAGGACTGGACTAGGAACAGGACTGAGTTTGAAGAAGCAACAATAAGAATATCATTAGTTGCTGATATTAACAACACTGCCCAGAGGGAGACTGCAGATGCAGTTGGGGCAACTGTATGGTGAACAATCAAAGGTACTAGTAACACAGTTAAGAGAACATGGCAAAGGAGTTCAAAGGATTCCCAGACACCACCACCAGCACAGTCCAGGAAAATAAGGCTGGACTATTATATGTAAGTTATCAGGTGACAGAGGAGGGGCAGGAAAGAAGACAGCAGCTTTTTCTTTTGTCTAGACCTATTCTATCTCTTACCATCTCGTACTTGTAGGTTGTCCTCTGAAACATGCTCTTGGTCCTCTGGATGTAAAGGAGGATGTTGGCAAAGACACGGATGGCATCCTGGTAACGCCGCATCATAAGGTATGCAAAGCCCACATAGTAATAGGTGGTCACCTGGCACTCAGGCACCCGGGAGTACATGCTCTGAGAAGGATCAACATGCTGTGTTAGAGGGGAGACAACCACCTTTGATCCAAACAGCTTGTTACCTAGAATCCAGCCACCTCTGCCTTCACTCCTGTCCCAAATACAGAAAGGAGAGGGTTAATTCTGGACACCTCACCTCCCACTCATCCCTGCAGCAGCTTTCTCACTGTTAGTTAGATCATTCCATTTCCTATGTTTTCTGGTTTCAGCTTCTGAAAACAGAGGACTGTTGTGCTGTGCCTAATACTGCTTTGCTCAGCTCCCTTTCCCCCTATTTCACTTCACATCCTGTGCCAGACAGCACATGTGTAGATCTGTGCCAAGCTTTGGGCCAAGCCCATGTTGCAGCTGCACTTTTTTTAGCCACCGTTACCACAAATGGCACCCAATCCTAGGGCAAAAACATGCAAGGTGGGAGTGGGTACAGTGAGAACTAGAGTCAAAAATAAAAGAATGAACCAATGACCAAGATGGGAACGATATGTTCGGCTAGCTACCACTGTGTCACCGCTTACAGTTCAAATAATATTTCCTGTAAGAACGCTGCCTCGCACAACACGGCAAACCTCCTAAAAACCTAGGCATTTACACCGCAACAGCATCAGGCATTATCACATGGCTCAATTTAATGCCAAAGCTCCAGCTGTGTTCAACTACAAACTCCTGATAATTACAAAAGCTACAAATAGCTCCTCAGTTGGAAGATTCATTATGGCAATCTTTCACCAGCATGTACGAACAAAGGCATTTAGAAAACTGCAACGGAGGGTTTAAAACATGCTGCATTACCTTCTTGTTGAGCTCGATGTTTTCCAGAACCTTGATCGCTTGGTAGTAATCCCCCAGCAGAGAGTGCAGACGCAGTAGCCCAACCAGGCTGAAATAGCCCAGCATCTTGTAGAGGGAGTGGCAACCATATTCACCAGCCACGCTTTCAGGGTCACCTAGGAAAAAAAAAGGAACCATGATGCTTTCCTCCAAGGAAGCAAGCTCCCCTTTCATCACTTCTTACGTTTACAAGCAAACAGAGCACAACCTCAAGCGTAATCACCAGCACTTCTCACACAAGGCCAACAGAACCGGCTGCCAGTCAATCCATCCACTGACTGAGGGTTTGATCCAACTCCCAAACAAAGCTAACCGAGATCAGTCAAAACAAAGCAGCACACACACCAGTCTTGCTTGGCATCACCCAGCTAGCCTACCTCCACTTGTATAGACCTCCAGCTGTCGGTTGATGTTGGACTTGTCCACCAGAGAGTGCAGCACATTCAGGACACTGTGGACATTCCAGATCTTGGGGTTGGAACGAAGGAAATCAATTTCCTCTTCAGACTTCTTGGCTGTCTTGCAGCGGTACTGGCTGAAAGACTGGAACTACAGGAAAAAGCAGAGATTTAATCACAAGAAGCTAATTTGGAGATGTTCAGCTAAGTGCACTAAGCTTATAAGTTGATCGCACAAACGTATTACAGTAAGCTACAAGTCACATGAAAAGGAGTTTCATCTGAGATCACCTGGCAATCAAAATGGCAAATTATACCACTTTTAAAGCACGTAGGTAAAATCTGATACAGTGCAGAAGGAAAAGGCCAGGAGACAGAAAGAAGCAAAGAAGGATCGCTTAGACAATTAGGACAGACACCTAAACACAAATGTGCTGTCTCAACAGAAAGCAAAGAAAACGACCAAGTCATAAGACGTGTCTGCACTCACACACATCTTTTTTCTACATATGCACACACCCTTTTTTATCCTCAAGCTTGACAAGACTGCACTTGAGGAACTCCAGGCAGCTGTATAATAAAGTTACAGAGGAAGGAATCTACGGAGAAAAACCAGTAGCATTTGAAATCCGTATTGCTGCACTCAGAACAGTAAGTGGTAAATATTTCCTAATGTCAAAATCTTAGAACATAGATTATTTCAAATCGGGTCAGCAATCTCCCAGTGCAAGCATAAAGGTCCCACTGAGTAAGAAATACAATACTGAAGTAAAACCACAGAAGACAATAAAACTAGTTTGAACATGTATCTTCATAAGGTCTTTGTGATTATAGCAGACTTCAGTCAGGCTGCTTTGCACAAATCAGGCAGGATATCTAAATATCTAAAAAGGGCAGGTGTCAAGAGGATGGGCCGGACTCTTCTCGGTGGCGCCCAGCGCCAGGACAAGGGGTAATGGCTACAAACTGGAGCACAGTAAGTCCCATCTAAACATGAGGAGGAACTTCTTTACTATGAGGGTAACAGCACTGGAAGAGGCTGCCCAGAGAGGCTGTGGAGTCTCCTCCTCTGGAGATATCCAAAACCCGCCTGGACGCATTCCTGTGCAACCTGCTGTGGGGGCACCTGCTTTAGCAGGGGGGGTGGACTGGGTGATCTCCAGAGATCTCTTCCAACCCCTACCATTCTGTGATTCTGTGAAGGTGAGTTTAAAAAAAAATCCCCTAAGTAGCATCTGAAACAGAAATACCAATAGAAGTCCAGGACTCCCCAAAGAACTCCCTGTTAACTTAAAAATCTACATTTACAAGTACTTCATCTACATGGTGACCCAGGAATAACAGTGCTCACCAAAGATTTTTGACCTGCCATGGTATCCTAGCTATGAAAATCACAGAGGTGGAGGAGATGGAAAATTTATAGTGGTAATAGAGGCAAGGCCCTCCAAAATGGCCCAGTCTTATAGTCATATACCTGGTATATAAATTCATCAATAATATCCCAGAGCCACTGGTTGGGTAGTTCCAAGGGAGCAGGGCCATCAGCATCTGCAGAAGAACACAAGTAACAGGCAAGAGGCTTAATACCTTGAGAAAGAACAGTGGCAGAACTGGAGGAACAGACAAAGGACACAAGAATTTCCCTGAAACGGGAGACGTAGCAGCAGATGAATGAAGCTTCCAGTAGGGCTGTGATGTGCAGCTTCAGCTACCTCAAACTGCCTTCACTTTTAAAGAACACAAGCGTGTATAGGGTTCATCTCTAGAGCGTGACTGCTCTTTAGAAGTGATTCTCAGAAGCTGCGCACAGACTGTAGCGGTTTATCCTAACAGACCTATTCTGGGAGGGAGTCACAAACACTAAAATTTGTTCCAAGGNTAAAGAACACAAGCGTGTGTAGGGTTCATCTCTAGAGCGTGACTGCTCTTTAGAAGTGATTCTCAGAAGCTGCGCACAGACTGTAGCGGTTTATCCTAACAGACCTATTCTGGGAGGGAGTCACAAACACTAAAATTTGTTCCAAGGGCAGTCAAAAACAGCAAGCAGTTGTGAAACACTGCAAGTTTTCTCTAGCTTACAGCTTCATTTTACTTTTTAATAAAGATAGGTGAAGCAGTTCTCAGCAAGACAGCTAAGTAAGTTTTGTTCTTTACAGTATTTCAGAAACCACTGGAAACTATTTGTGCTTTTTGTGGTTTTCCATGCATGGATGGAAAGTGCTCTTCATTCAACAAACTCAAACATATGGAAAGCTCGTAGACTGCTTCTCCCTATATGATCTACAAACAAACATGTTCCAGTTCCCCTGACCTCTCCAGCTCTGTCCTCTCCACCCACTCTTCCTCTCCAAAATTCACAAACCAGAAATGAATTGCAGCAACTCACTGAGGATGTAGTTGAAGAGATTGCAGTAGTTGTAATAGGATTCAAATCTCTGCTCCAGCGTGGGCCCTCCCTGCAATGAGAAGTCAGCACGGTCTGCTTAGTTTCAAGTACGGCAGGAGTGAGTGTATGAAGGACAGTCAATAGTCACAGCAGCAGAAGGTCCATTATCAGAGCCAATATTCAACCAGGACACCCACCAGCACCACCCAGAAAACCTGAAATTGTATCACTATAATCCCATAGAATAGGGCTGACTTTTCACGTACAGATAGCTTCTCCCATGACGACCGCACATTCAAACCTGCTGTGAACAGGATGCATTAACCTTCCTTATCCTCCCCTCTGCTGTTCAGACTTAAGAGCTTCCTATTACTTTCAACATCTTTCCTTCCTTCTTCCCTCATGAGAGGCCTTAATAAACCAACAATTCTGCTTCTGGACAGTATTTCTAAGCACGTTGAGAGATTAGTAAACACAGCAGTGAAACACTCTCTTCCTAAAATCATCTTCCTTGTTTCACCTGGAGACACTCGAGGGCAGTCTGAGAACCACTAACAGCACAGCTTGAGGAACCAGTCTCTCTTGTTAAAGCCTGACTTCGGTTAATACAGCAGCATTTTTAAAGTGCCCACTTCTCCACGTTCTGGTCCACATAAAAACTGCAGTTATTACTTATTTATCCCTTAAGTCACGCTTCTGTTCAGCTTCTTTCTTTAAAGAACCAAGAACTACTGTGATTTCCTTACTGACTCCAAATTAGCTTGAGGAAAAAAAAAAAAGAGAGGTTTGTTTTGTTTTATAGAGTGTTAATCCTTCCATTTCCTTCTCCTGCATCCTTTACAGTGCCCATGTTTCCCTCCTAACAAGGCACTCTGACTCTGTGCGTTTTTTTTTTAATCACAAATAACGCACCTTCCTCTTGTGACACTCCCTCTCACCCACCGGCTAATCTGAAGAACAAAGAGCCACAAAGAAACACACAAAACCAACTGATCTACAGGTCTGGCAATTATGGCTCTATCAAAAAGAAAATTCAATTACCTCCCAACACCTCCTTCTTCCCTAACTCACTAACCACTACATTTCATGTCAATAACTTTTACGTAATAGCCTCCTGAAAACTCAGACCAGGTCTTGTGATTCATACAAGCTGCCAGGGAAGCCTGCACACTCATTACAACCAAGCTTGAGGAGACAGCTAATAAGCCTCAGAAAGACAATCAAGTCTTGGTTTTCAGCAGCCAGTGAATCCTGACTAAAAGAAAATTGGTTCTGTCCTGGCCCAAACCAGGACACTTACTAAACTAATAAAAGGCAAGAACTTTAAGCTTCCCTAAAGCAACTTGACTTACAGCTCATAAACCTATCCAACTCGCAAAAAATATGGAACCTCTGCTGCTGGGGTAGCAGCAAAGTTTGGCAAGTTTTATGGCATGGAGAAGCCAGCATGCAATCAATAAATGATACAGGACAAACACTCACGCTGACTTTGGCGTAGATGTGCCTATAATACAGCTCCTTGTATAGGATGAGGAAAACAGCATCTGGAAAAGATGACAGAACAGGACATCAGCAAGCCCCAGGGACTAGGTAACTGGATCTCTCGGAGACGCCAGTGGTGCTCCTCCTGCCACAGCAATAAAGGGAAACACAAAGGGATACTTCCTTTAGTTTTGACTTCTTGCCAGGCATCTACAAAAGGCCTTGCCAGAGCAAACAACGATGACTGACTCGGGCAGCAGCAACGCTGTGCACCTGCTCATTCATGTATCAAAAGTGGTTTAGTTCCTTCTCTTCCTGACAAGCAAAAAGAAAGTAAAAGACTTACCGTTTCCAACCTGAGGGGCAATGGCCTCGGCCTCTGGCCATGGGGTATTCTTAAAAAACCTTTCTGTCAGCTTTGTCCAGCTGAAAGACAGACACATGTGGTATTAGAAACTACTTCTCACTATGAGAGAGCTGGAGTTACAAGATCACAATATAGAGGCCTTGGACTTGATGAAAGCAGATGACCACCACCCCCTTTTAGTAAATCCAGTGCTGAAGCAAAGAATGAGAATTGCAACCTAAGCAATTAGAGTCTTCCATTTATCCCTAAAGTATGGAACAGTTGCGTACATGATTTTCATTCTCTTTTTGGCAAGGTAACAGAGCCACAAACAGGAGTGGAAGTATGTGTAAGGAACAGACGCAACAATTACACCTCACAGCTTTCTGCGAACTTCTTTCCTAGCACTACTAAGCTCACTTTTTGCTGCCCCCACACCTGTTAGGCGCAGGACCAGTATTTTATTTCAGACAGGTCACAACTCACCTAGACTTACGTTAAGACTAATGGCCTGATAATATCTGGTCTTTCTCCCCAGTGATCACATCAAACCTCACGCCGTGTTTTAGAGAAAGCCCAGGTTTGGAACAAAACGGGTAGTACTCGGCCTTGCCTTTTTCATAATAGTGGCACCCCACCCTTGAGGGAAGGACGGCTTTGTACCTGTTTTCATAGATGTCCTGGATCTCGTACACCTTCTGGTCGATAACATCAGTGGAAACGCGGCTCGCCTGGAGCTCGTACACCTTCTGGTCAATGAGATCCGACACAGTCTTGTGAAAATACTGAATGAAGTTTTTGATGACCTCGGGGATCACCTGGTAGGTCTGCTGCTCGTACTGGCGCTCGTAGGCCAGGTCTTGCTTCGGGTCTCCTGAGGGGAAAGAGGGGCGGTGAGACGGCTGCCACCCGCTCCGGGCCCGCACACCCACCCGGGGGCCCGCGGCGGCGCGGCCGAGGCCCGCACTCACCCGTGTGCATATCATAGTCGTTGGAGTAGGCGTAGGGGTCGTAGGCGGCCTGTGGAGAGAGCGCGGGAGCGAGTCACCGCGACCAGCCCGGAAACGGCACCCCCCTTCCCCCCCCCCCCCC
>VZSC01007891.1:174076-204648 GCA_013398225.1 Steatornis caripensis
GGGCCCCTCCAGCCGCCCCGGGACCCCCCACCCCGCACCTCAGTGTCGTAGTCCTCCCCCGGGTAGGCCATGGCGGCGGTGGCGGCGCGCGCGGAAGAGGGGGTGGCAGCGGGGGCGGAGCTCGGGCCGGCCGGCCGGAAAGGGCTGAGGCAGTGGCGTGCGGATGCGCCCTTCCACTGGTTGAAACAACCGCCCGTCATCCGCCTGGCGAGCTGCCATGGCCCTCGTGCTGCCTATGGCCCGCCCCTGCTCTGATTGGAGAGCGCGCCTGCCCGTCAACGCTCCTTGAGCTCCGCCTCCCTCCTCTCCCTTCGCCGTCCTTCTACCTACTCCTTCTACATCCCCATTGGCTGCACACGTGGTGCTGTGGCGCCTCCGATTGGTAGAGCGGAAACAGCCCGCCCCGTTGCTATAGCGATGATCCGACCCTCCCCGCTCGCCCCGTCAGGCGCCCGGGCTCGGGCCGTCTGTGAGGGGATGGAGGGGGGCGGCGGGGCTGCAGCAACGCCCGGCGCGGGGCCGGGGCCGGGGGAGGAGGAGCAGCAGCAGCGGCCGCCGCCGCCGCAGCAGCAGCAGCAGCAGCCGCCGCCGCCACCAGAGCTGGCGCTGGGGCCGGTGGCGGGCGCCCCCCTGGGCTATCTGCACGTCCTGTGGCAGCGGGAGGAGCCCGCGGGCAAGATCCCGGCCCGCCGCCTGCGCAGGGCAGCCCGCCTCCACCGCCGGCTGGGGCCTACGGGCAAGGAGAGCCACGGTGAGCGGGGCGGCGGCGAGGAGCGCCCCTCGCTGGGACGGCCCGTCCCTCGTACGGGGAGCGGCCGTGCTGCCGGCCAGGCCTCGGCGGGGTGGTGAGGAGAGGCCCCGTCTGGGGAGCCGGCAAAGCTTCGGCTTTCCCGTGTGTGGGGCCTCTGGAAGGAGGTCGGATCCGCTCGGTGGGCGGCTTGGCAAGGCACCATTGCTCCTGCCGCGGGAGGGTGCCCGTCAGGGGTGGAAGGGCCCGTGGCCGGCCTCGGGCAGAGATAAGGAGGGCGCTTCTTGCCTGGAGTCTTGATCTCCTGCTTCCCCTTCTCTGGGCTCAGCCAGCACCAGCGTGGTTTGCGCCCTTCAACGCCTAGCGTTGGAACGGGATGTTTCAGTAGGGAAACGCTCCTTTTTTCTCTGTGCTTTGCAGTAATTGCTTTCTTTTCTCCGTAGCTCTGAAAAGGCTGCGTGAAGCTGCCAATAGCAACGACTTGGATACAGGTAAGGCTTCTGCTGATCCTGCTTGGGACCTCTTCCTGGAAGGGCAGTTTTGTCGAGGACCTTTATTTTAGGAGAGGAGGAGGAGGGTGCGGATAGTTTGCGGACGTGGTGCTTTAGATGCTGCAAATTTAGAAACTGCTTTTCTGGAGCCTTGTTTTGTTCTCTGAGCAGAGTGAGGCTGGTTATGGTGTTCACTTTTTAACTGCATCTGGTTCATAGTGTTAGTTTTCCAACTGCCTCAAGCTACATCAGCAATGCACTATTCCAGCTTTTTTGATATGTAACTTTTGCCCAATTGTAAGCAGCAAGAGAATAGTGTTTTGGTAAGGTGGAAAAGTTATGATTATCTAAGCCATGCACTGCATGATGAGACAGCGTGACCCAGGAGATCAGAACCAGGACTAGTGCTGAACTCTGCTTCTCACAGTTTCAGAGAAGATTCGTGGCCTGTCTGTGACTCCCTTTACCTCTCTATCCTGTAGATTAGGTGAAGTTTGATATGAAGTGTCCAGCAGCAATATTAGCTTATATTATCTGCACCTTATCATTGTCCCTCCTTAGACTATACTGTCGCCTCAGCTGTGCTGGCCTAGCTGTTCATTGGGCCGTTCCATGAACAGAATTTGAAACTGGTTTGACGTGTGGAAACTCCTGGTATATCAGGACAGAGGTTTGTCTGGCGTGCTTCACCCTTCAGCTCCACAATACACTTTGTTTCATGAACTAATGGACAAAGTTCATCTGTGAGCTCTGTGAGTACTGAAAGGCTTGGCTTCAGTCACCAAGTCAAGAGGAAGAATGAAAGAATCAGTCTTTATGAAATTCTTCGTTTCAATCCATCTTGGAGTTTTACACCTGTATTTGATATACAGGTTCCCCTGTTTGCAGTCGTGCCATGTTTTGTGTACCTTGCAACTTGAGGAAGTGTCTGATGATGAATTTATTCTTCATCACCAAGTAAAAATCTTTGCTGTTTCCTGTGGTGGCAGTGGGTGAGAGAAGTTATGTCATTTCCTACCGGCTTCAGGGAGGGACTAGGTAAAGTGTTCCCCATTAATGGTTCTCACTGGTGGCACTGTCAGTCTCCCTGTCTTTCTTCTGCAGTATCAAATATCCCCCATTTACACACTTCCATATTTTCAGGTGTTCCTTTCACTTCTGTGCCGCACTTAAAGCAGTAGGTGTACAGGAAGAAATTCAAACATGACTATAATTCAATTTCTGAAAGGTGAGACAAACAGTGACTTTCAGTAGACTGAGCTATCTAGTTTCTTGTCTCCGATACTGGTCTGTTTTGACTGATGCAGGATATGCATTAAAGATCTCAAAATGTAGCGAATCTGTCAGTATTTTTAACAGCCATGGAATGAGCTTTANCTTGTTTTGTTCTCTGAGCAGAGTGAGGCTGGTTATGGTGTTCACTTTTTAACTGCATCTGGTTCATAGTGTTAGTTTTCCAACTGCCTCAAGCTACATCAGCAATGCACTATTCCAGCTTTTTTGATATGTAACTTTTGCCCAATTGTAAGCAGCAAGAGAATAGTGTTTTGGTAAGGTGGAAAAGTTATGATTATCTAAGCCATGCACTGCATGATGAGACAGCGTGACCCAGGAGATCAGAACCAGGACTAGTGCTGAACTCTGCTTCTCACAGTTTCAGAGAAGATTCGTGGCCTGTCTGTGACTCCCTTTACCTCTCTATCCTGTAGATTAGGTGAAGTTTGATATGAAGTGTCCAGCAGCAATATTAGCTTATATTATCTGCACCTTATCATTGTCCCTCCTTAGACTATACTGTCGCCTCAGCTGTGCTGGCCTAGCTGTTCATTGGGCCGTTCCATGAACAGAATTTGAAACTGGTTTGACGTGTAGAAACTCCTGGTATATCAGGACAGAGGTTTGTCTGGCGTGCTTCACCCTTCAGCTCCACAATACACTTTGTTTCATGAACTAATGGACAAAGTTCATCTGTGAGCTCTGTGAGTACTGAAAGGCTTGGCTTCAGTCACCAAGTCAAGAGGAAGAATGAAAGAATCAGTCTTTATGAAATTCTTCGTTTCAATCCATCTTGGAGTTTTACACCTGTATTTGATATACAGGTTCCCCTGTTTGCAGTCGTGCCATGTTTTGTGTACCTTGCAACTTGAGGAAGTGTCTGATGATGAATTTATTCTTCATCACCAAGTAAAAATCTTTGCTGTTTCCTGTGGTGGCAGTGGGTGAGAGAAGTTATGTCATTTCCTACCGGCTTCAGGGAGGGACTAGGTAAAGTGTTCCCCATTAATGGTTCTCACTGGTGGCACTGTCAGTCTCCCTGTCTTTCTTCTGCAGTATCAAATATCCCCCATTTACACACTTCCATATTTTCAGGTGTTCCTTTCACTTCTGTGCCGCACTTAAAGCAGTAGGTGTACAGGAAGAAATTCAAACATGACTATAATTCAATTTCTGAAAGGTGAGACAAACAGTGACTTTCAGTAGACTGAGCTATCTAGTTTCTTGTCTCCGATACTGGTCTGTTTTGACTGATGCAGGATATGCATTAAAGATCTCAAAATGTAGCGAATCTGTCAGTATTTTTAACAGCCATGGAATGAGCTTTATTTTACTCACTGATTACTATATCAAGATAATCTCAAAACAACAGGAGTAATAGTCCTTACAGTTGCCTTACACATGTTGCTGGAGAGGCTACTTTTATGTTCCTAATCTTTTCAGCCTTTACTGATCTCTTTGCCTTTGTTATACCCAGTACTGGAGAGTCATGCTAGTTTCTCTATGTGAGCAGGTTTTTCCTTATTACGTAAGGAAAGGAGGTAGCTCAGGTTACAAGAAGCGCCAGTGGTGGCATTGAAGAGTAGCTGGGTGGAAAAGCAGGGGGAACAAGTGTGAGCAGATGATATTGCAGCTGTTCACTAGCTCACTTCAATACATCATCTCCTAAGGGTGTATTCACACTGCTGCCGGCAGGTTGGTGCACTCAACTGCCTGCTTCCCAGTCAGTAGCCACCATTAGTACGGCACAACCTAGAAGATTCAGATGAATCTAGGAAGTGGCATATTCAAAACAGGTGTGAAGAGGTGGGGTTTTTTTCTCGCTGCGTGGAGTTACGCTGTGAAACTTCTTCCTGCAGGTCCACGTTCATGTGAACAGTTTAAATGGGTGCAGAAAATGACTGTGGAAATCCACGGAGAAAGCCCGTGGAGGGCTAGTAAGCCCAGGATGCTAATTCTGGCTTGGGAAGTGCCCGAGACGCAGCTGACTAAAGCCTGTGAGAGTTAGCCGCACATCCTTGTCATCTTTTTATACTCTTCTGTAGGCATTTGCTGCTGATTGTTCTAGGAGCTTGAATATTTGGCTGTATGGATCCTTAGCCGTTACAGCTGTTGACTTATGTTTTATGGCAGTACGTGGAAGCTGGCGAAGGCTGGTTCTGCTGAGCCAGGATGCTGGCTGGAGCTGGTTTGAGTCCAGTTGCCTTGACAGCTGGCAGAGTGTGTATCTAACCACAGAAGAGTGGGTAGCATTACCACTTTCTGATCAGGTGCCACTTCAGCTTACCTGCTTTCTTCTCCTCCTTGGCGCTATCAGTGCAGCAACTCCTGGAGGATGGAACTGACCCCTGCGCCGCAGACGACAAAGGCCGGACAGCCCTGCACTTTGCCTCCTGCAATGGCAACGATCACATCGGTGAGTGGGGAGGGGGAGCTCTGTCATCCGACTTCTCTGTGGCAGAGATTTTGAAGGGTGCTGTTTATTTTGGTTCAGCACGTGACAGAGATTGCTGTTTTCCGTGTGTTTTGTGGCAAATTTGTCAGCTGAGCTCTGGCTCCAGGGCTTGCTGCGTCTCCCTGCTGTAGGGGGCGCAGCAGCTCGCAGCTCCAGAGCTGTACTGGTGCAGAAGGATGTTCTTAGTCCCATTTCTTCCCCTCAGGGAGCCCAGGGGTAGTGGCACTGCCTGGCTTTGTGCTGAGTCCTTCTGCATTGCTGCGCAAACCTCTGTCCCCTGTTTCTGGGAGGAAGTTGATCAGCTGAACAGAAGCATCCTGAAGGCAGCCTGATGGCTGCTGTGTAGACCTGTGCCCATGTGGGCCTGACCTGCAGGGCAAAGGGAAGGGACTGACGTGGCTCTCTTGCCTTGTTTCCAGTGCAACTGCTTCTGGACCATGGGGCTGACCCGAACCAGAGAGATGGGCTGGGAAACACCCCCTTGCACTTGGGTAAGTGCCACGCAGATGAGTTTTGCATGCGGAGAGGTGAGGTGAACACAGCCTTGCTGTTTCTTTCCTCTCCACATTCCTCTTTCCTGTGCATCACGGTACACAATCTCAGCTTTAAGAGCTTAGCAGGGACTCTTCATGTTTCATTAGCTTCGCTCCTCATGAAGGCTTAAAGGTCACAGTTTGAGAAAATAAATTTTCTGCCCTCTGATGGCCTCAACGACTGCAAAATCTGTTCCGGAGAGAGTACTCAGGCTTGAGCATGGTGTTACCCTTAACAGTTGGGCTGTTCCTCTTCCCCATGGCAAAGAGCCCTTTGGGAAGCAGCAAGCTCCACGCTTGAGCAGAAACTCCTTTGTTGTTTGCTAGTACTTCTGAGTTGTGTGTCCTGTGTTTTCCCTCCCCAGCTGCCTGCACAAACCACGTTCCTGTCATCACCACGCTGCTGCGCGGAGGTAACATTTCCTCTATAACAATTACAGCCTGTCCCTTTCCTGCCCTGCCCTTTTGATACTCCCCGGGGACACTAAGTCTTGGAGACAGACCTTACTTCCTGTCTTTACTCATGTATCTTGCAGGGGCTAGAGTTGATGCCTTAGATCGAGCTGGCAGAACCCCGCTGCACCTTGCTAAATCAAAGCTAAACATCCTGCAGGAAGGACTCTCCCACAGCCTGGAGGCTGTACGCCTTGAAGTGAAACAGGTAAAAGAAACAGTTCCACGTTCTGGTAAGGTGGTGCAGCCCCTGGCATTTTCCTGCACCCTTTATTTCAGTTCCTGTCTGTAGGCTCTTAGGTGCTCTGGATAGAGTTTGACTTTTTCCTTCTATTTTCAGAGACCTTCCTTTTTCCGAGCTGCTACTCTGAATTTTTGCAGGACCTCTCTTGGCTCTGGTAGGCCAAGGATGCATTGAATGTCTTAAGTCTCAGGCTGTATGGAGCACTCTCTTTTCTTCGACCACTGTGTAAGACCGATGCCTTGTGGCAGGAGACGGACCACAGCGTGGGGCTGTGGCTATGCCGTACACATGCAGGGACTGCGTTCCTAGCACAGTCTACCCTGTTCCAATATGTGGAGGCATGGGATAGGAAAACAGCCACGGGGCTGTATCACAAATGCACGAGGTGTGGGCCTTGCTTCAGGAGCCACATAGGAGCCGCAAGGATTTTCATCCTCGGTGCACAAGTAAATCCTGCTGGGAAGTCCCTGCTCCTCACAGTGAGGGAAGCTAGCTGGCCATAAATAAAAGCTTGGTGCTTTCAGGGCTAGACTTTGTGCTTCTTCAGCTGGGTCTATCTCTCTTTCCTGTTCTTAAACCAGGCACAGGAATCACCACTAGTCCATCTGTGGCTGATCAATGTCTCTGGTGACTCACTGGGCTTTGATGTTGCCATTAGTGCTCTCTGGTTCCTTTGCATGTGTTCCTCTCTGGGTCATGTTCTCTGCCGTGTACCTCAGTGTCAAGGCTGTGCTTGGAAATTTAACTATAATTTAATTTTTCCTGTAAAAACATCCCAGCCTGGTGCAGCTGTCTGATGTTTGCCTCTTACGCTTTTGGTTTCAGATTATCCAGATGTTGCGGGAATACCTGGAGCGTCTGGGGAGGCACGAGCAAAAGGAACAGCTGGATGACCTCTGCTCCAGGTTACAGATGACTAGCACAAAGGAGCAGGTAGGCAGTGTTGAGCTACTGTGACTCACCTACTTGTTTTGTGACTTCTGTGTTTAGGAGAGTGCAACTGCATGAGCAAGGTGACATTGAAGACATGGTTATGGAGGTGTTCTTGCTCACATTGGGTAAAGTGGGCAAGTTACACGATGACTCGTGGGTACTCCTTTGGGTTGAAATTCAAAATGCAGAAAGCATTACTGTGCCTGGCAGCTCAGCAGAAAAGCTGAAGATCAGATGGGACAAGGGCACAGGCATTTTAAGGCCAGGATCAGCATCATCACACAGAGTTGCAGAGCTTGTTTGGTTTTTTGTTGTTCGATTGGGTTTTTTTCTACAAAAGATTAGCCCGTAGAACCAGGCTTAGAGGAAACAGCTCTGATGCCAGTGTTGAATTCTGGGTAACGCAGCAACACGCTTCTGTTACTGGCTAGATCACATGAGGTGGAGGTCAAGCACTGATCCCCTGAGGAATGGGGAGAAGCTCCCATCGCCTTAGATTAGGAGTTGTTTGATCGTGAGAATAGGAGTCCTCCTACGCGATTATGGGCCCAAAGGGATCCTGTCCTGGTATAAGGTTGGCATGGGCATTACTGGCAGTCCTGGTGCACGGGTGGTCCCTGCTGCATGGGGGTTTCCTCCGTGTTGGTGGTCAGTTGCACAACTGCATTCCTCTGCCTAACGGTCAAATGTATTCTGTCAGGTGGATGAGGTTACAGACCTCCTGGCCAGCTTCACGTCACTCAGCCTGCAGATGCAGAAGATGGAGAAGAGGTAATGGGCTTGCAAATCATCTTCCTAATGCAGTAGGAGAAGTCCTAGAGAGAAGAAGAGGAAGCTGAAGCTTGCTTCCCAGATCGCTGCATAAACATTGCTGCCAGCGGCTGATTCTGCCAGATCCACGCTCCGATGGTGCTCAGACTGTCACTGTGGGTGCTGCCACAGCTGCCTCACAAGGAGGCAGCAGGGTTTGAACAACAAAGACAACAGAGTTCTGCAGCTGAGACTTTTGGAAAAAAGCTGCCCTTCTTTTTATCAGATGGGCTGGCACTGAATAGGATACCCCTTCCAGAGATATTCTGCCTTCTCCTAAGCACTTCAGCTCTATGTACGTGCTGACTGCTGCCATGTGCAGTCACCAGCCCTGACTAGTGTCCTCAGCAGCTGGCCAACATCGCAGAAAAGCTTGGAACAAGGCACCTTTTGCCACCTCTGCAGTACTCAGTTGCATGGGGAAGAAAATGGATGCCTTGGACAACAGAAGGCTTTGTACTGTGAGAAGAACATACACTTAATTCTGCATGCTAGCAGCTGAGCAAACATACTGCTCTGAGAACATTCACCGAGGCTTAATCCCAACCTTCCCCAGAGCCTGCGGCCAGAGAGCAGAGAATCTGTCTGGTTACAAATGGGATACAAAGCTTTTAATCACTAGACTAGCAGCTTTCACTGTCTCTGTTTTTTAAATCACTGTTGCAAGTTAGTGCTTAAATACTACAGTGAAATGCTTGCAAAAAATGGCCAGGTAGACATCTAGCAGGTCAGAGCTGCCCTGATGCAAGACTAAGGTTTGGCGGGGGTACCTTAATCCTAGTGCAGTTTGAGGCAGAGGTCTACATCTTGCAAAAAACCCCACCATTACTGACTTCCATGTTCCCTATTACTGGTGGTCTTGGGCAAGAGGTCCAGTTGCGACAGGAGGTGTTGTGTGTTCAGCCATGTTATTGGGCTGGGATGGAGGTGGATTTACAGCTGCATCGGCAGCATCAAACCCAGAGCTGACCCATACTGTGTTTCTCGCTTGTCATGGAGAGGTGCTGGCTGCTCCAGGACGTTAAGTGCGGCATGAGGAATGAGTTATGACCTCTGCTGGGAGCCTGAAGTAAGGCAGCTGTGAAGGACGCAGGGAATTGCTCTTGCTAATCTCTTGCTTCTGCACTGCTGTGGTTAATGAAGATGTAGATAGATAGCTTTGTTTTGGAGCAGGGATCCATGAAGTCTTGTTGGTAGGGCATGAGTTGCAGCAGAGTGACAAGAACATGCCCAATAGCAATCATCTGAGTTCCCACCTTGTCCTGCACCTGAATGACATGGTGTGCTGGTAGCGATACCCATCCCACAGCTTGGGAATCACTGGTCTGGAAATACTGGTTCTTAGGATTCAGCTTAACCATGCAACAGCCACAGTCTGGGGCGTTCTTCAGAGACCTTCAGGTCAGCATGTTCTCTAGTGTCTGACCTCCATGTTCAAAGCTGAGATACCAGAAATACTCATGGCTTTTAGATGGGTTCATCTGTGGGGTGCTGGAGGCCAGGGCTGGGACTAAGGGTCTTGTGGTTTGGCTGGCGCTGTGGCAGTGAATACAGATACTTTGTTACGACATGCTGGAGGGGAAGGATACCCCGTGGGTGGGAAACAATCTGACCTTTTTGTCTTTTGAACTTCAATAAAATCCTGTCAGCCTTTTTGGACTCCTCAGCCAAATCCTCTCTTTTACAGTGGGGCTCATTCCTCTTTCTTTATGTATTGTTCTAGGCCCCAGGCACAGCACTGGACTTGGTGACCGCTACTCTCATACCCCATACTGAAATTAGAAGTGACAACTCAACATTGTTTGAATTCAAACACGAGTCTGTTTGCAGATCAAAGTACACTGATGCTGACTCACCTTCTGATCTCGACTCCCACAGCCAAGAAATCCAAACTTTAAATCTAGTTAGTTGCTATGAAACTGTACAACTAGAGAAGAGAGAATCTCAGTGGGGTTGCTTTAGACTGGAAAAAGGGATGTTTTGCAAAGAGGAAAAGCAGCCTTGCCTGGTCTGCACTTATGCATAAGTATGAAGCTGGGGGGGGAGAAGGCAGCTGAACTTGTGCCTTGCCCTGTGCCTGATAAAATGGCTGTGCAGTGAAGAGATAGCAAGGAGATGAGGGGCTGAGGAGGGACATGTCCTGGGCAGGGCAGAGAATTTCCAGGGTGGTCCCTGTGTGAGGACTGGGTGACCTTCATGTCCAGTCTTGTCTGTTGCACTGCTGTCTGGCCTCCAAATGCACACCATTTCCCCTCCTCATTCAGAGCACAGCTCTGCAGTGATGTGCTGAATCCCCAGCCACTGAACCCAGCAGCAACGTCCCCACTTTTGCAGCCACTGCTTTGTGTTAAGACATGACAAAACCAGCCACTTTTTGACAATCATCTGGCTCATCCAAGCAAGTGAAGACTGAAAACCTGCTTGTGTCTCACCGAGACAGCAGAAAAAACATCCCTGAACAAAGCCCCCCAGCAAAGCTGCGTGGATGTTGTTAAGCAAAAGGCCTTTTTCTGAAGTGGCCACTCACCCACGCAAGCGAATGCGAAGTGCACGCTGCAGTATGTGCAAACATGAAGAATCTGTTCCACTCTTTAGCAGCTGAAATAATTAAACTCCAGGGTATCGAGCCAACATCTGAATGGCTGGACACATTGCCGAATGGCATTGGCTGCAGAGGAGCTGCAGCTGCTACAGAGAAAGGGAGCCAGAGAAATCAGAAACAGGCATAGGAGACAAGGGAGACTCAAAGTGCAGAGAGCAACACCCACCGCCTTTGCCTTTCTAGCAGACTCCAAATTCATCACTGTAATTATCTGCGCTGCTAAAGAAGCCCCATGAAGCATCTGTGGCAAACCTCCCATCTTTTCAGATGCTTCCTCTGCTCATTCCGTGAGCAAGACAGATGTCCTCTATCCCAGAAAGGTACTTGCAGGAAGATGCCCTCTTTGTGCACTGTGCCTGGCCAGTGAGGGAGAGCAGCTCTGGACAGCTCAGGGCCCATGGGACAACTAGGCGGAAGAGCCAGCAGTTTTGATCAGGAGATTTGGATAGAGGAGATATGACAAAAAGCGTTCCTCTGGGCTTTTCGGAAAGCTCTGAGAAGGGAAGATAGCACGTGGTTGTTGGAAGAATTAAAATAATCAGCTGGCAGACTGCTAAGGCTTGCCATGAATTAGGAACCGGCAGCTAAACCCAAAAGCAAATAAGGAGAATTCCCTACAGCTAATGGTGCTGCGTGCCCTGACCACCCCTGTCACACTGTTACCTCTCTGGCTGGCAAGACTGTTTTGCCGCGAGGTGCATTTGCAGTGCTATCCTGGCTGGCTGCAGAGTGTCTATACAAAGTCCTGTTCCCACGAGCACAAGTTCAGGGCTTCAGCCCATTGTTCTGCCAAGGAATTAGCAGCCATCCTTGTAGCAGCTTCACCTGGCCGCCTGCCTCCCCCAGCCCCATGTGGGTGCAGACAGGGAAACCCTCACCAGGGCTGCCACATTTGCACATGAGCTTCTTGGTACCTGGATGTGACACCTCCCAGCAGCATCAGGCTCATGGCACGCACACTGGGGAGATGCCAGACACCAGAACCAGCACACAGCTGGCAGGACTAAGTTGCTCTGCAGAGGGTAGATATGCCTGGCTCTCAGGGGGGCTGGTGCTGACCACTAGCTGCAAAGCCCTGACCTGTCTTGCCTCTCCATTCCTTCTACCCTGTGCCAACTCTCAGGGTGGCTGCACTCAGCCAGTGTGGGAAACTGGCCTCTGCATGTTTAAAGCCAGGTTCATCAGCCCGAGTGGTGACAAGTAGGAAAGAAAATATAAACAAGGAGTCATTAATTAAGGCAAGAAGCTGAGAGTGGAGACTGCAGAATGCTAATCAGTCTGGAGGGGAGGCTGAGTGGAAAGCAGCAATCAAGCTCCTCCAGCTTGATTAAACCCAGCTCTATATCAAGGACATGATACCTTTTCTTCTCATCTACCTGTGAGCTGTGAAACTAGTTGGAGCGTCTATGCAGTTACTGGGCAGATAGGAATTCCCTCCTGGCTCCAGAGCCTCCCCAAGCCAGACTCAGCATCTGCACTTCCCATTCACGTGTTACCCAAAATTGGGGCAGAGCTTAAGGGATGGGAGCCAGAGCTTGCAATTGCTTGCCGTGCTAAGTGCACCTTCTCCCCCAGGTTTTATCCCTGTCTTCTCTGTCCTGTTTTATTTAGTCTTCACCCCAACATGCAGCAGTCACTCCTGATATGATGCACTCCTTTTGCAAGCTGGGGCCAGGAGAAGCAGGTTCAGGGGCAAGCAATAGCCCAGCTGCATGCAAGCAAGAAGAGGCAGTGTCTGGCTGTGTTGCATCACTGCTGCCGACTACCACTGCCTTCCTCTGATGCTTTGGGCTGTGAAGTGGGGCCTCACCCCCAGAAACAATGCAGATATTTGTGTTACCTGGAGGGTGTTTGTGGCTGTAGGAGCTCTCCGCAAGCCACGGCATTGCATGCAAAGGGCGGCTGCAGGACTAGCTATCCCCGGGAAGGTAGGCAAAGCACACAGGACACATTGCCGAATGGCACCAGTTGCAGAGGAGTAGCAACTACTCCAGGGGGAGGGAGCTGGAGAAATCACAGAGACGGGAGATGAGAGGGGCTTGAAGTGCAGACAACATTGAACACTTCAATGGAAAAAGAAAAATAATTTCCATCACAGTGCTTTGTTTGGCCTCTGCACAGGGAAAGGGGTGTCCTTGGATCTGAGGTCTAATGAGCTGTGCGACAGCTTCAGAGTGGGCAGGACAAAGCAATAAAGGAAGATTTACTTAAGCAGAAGCAGGGGACAGAAAGAGAAGAGAAATAAGGGGGAGGGGGGCTAGCTCATGGTTCTGCTCATGCGCATCACAGCTCTGCAAGCCGCTTGCTGCCTGATGTCCTCCATCCTTGCCGTAAAACACCTATAGCACTGAGAACATCAAAGGGGGGGACAAGTGGGGACAAGTGAGGACACCGACAGCTTCTGCAGCCTGTGTGGGGCTCAGGACACCACCGATGGGGCTGCACATCCTCCATCAGCTTTGTATTTGCCACAGGCTCACATTGGCAATCGGCCGGCAGGCAAGCATCCATCAGCAGGCTGGTAGTAAATAGGTCTTCTGTGCCAGCTGGGGCTCCCCAGCATTAGCTCCCTCACTGTTTTAATTAGCTAGAAAGCAAGGAGTGTGGTCCCTGCAGATTTCCCGGCTGCAGAGCCTACTGTAGCACCTAGGCCTTGCCTCTCTGCCTGGAAAGTCAGCCTGTAGGGCTTTGCCAGGAGCGATATCTCCATGCACATGCTGGCAGTGGGCAGCAGGGCAGGGGGCAACAAACTGCTGTGGAAGGAGGACAATTTGACCTGTTCAGGGCAAAGGTGTTCACTCTGAAACCTACTGCTGCCATGACGATCTGTAACTGTTTCCCAGATTCAGTGTGTAAGTCTGAAGTATGCCACAATATCACTGCTTTCACTGCATACTTTCTGCCAAGCTTTCCCTCTTTCACCACTGTTACGGCATTATGGGTGAAGATCTGGTTCACTTTAAGAGTTACACACTCAGGAGCCACACAGCACTAATTAAATGCCATATGTAATTAAGGAAAAGGAGAGCTGTTGCAATCATGTAAAGTTTACTGTAAATATTGAGCCATGATGGTGGCAGATCTAATGATTTGTGGTCGAGGCATGCAAGGTCTGGCTGTAGGATTGCGGAGGAGGTTGCTGAAGGAGCTCTGTGGGGCTTGAGCTCAGTTTGATGGGTCTGAATGAGCAAGATCATCTCTTCTGCTGCCAACAGAAAACCATCTCAGTGGGATGTGGATCTGTTGATCCTGGCCTCCCCTGGAGGAAAGCGAAGCCCTTGAGATGTGGTTAGAAAGCGTGATGCTAATGGAGATTTCTTCCTTGCCTCTCACCGTGGAGGTCCTTCAATGGACTGGTCCCTTTCCTTTCCTCAGGGCTTGCCTGGCCAGTGAAAGCAGGCCCTCCCAGTCTTTCAGGTGATCTTTGTCCCTTGTCTAGGGCTTCTTCCTGGTCTTGTTCTACAGCATCACCAAAAGATCCCAGGACACAGGACTGAGGCTCAGGGGTGACTTTTGTGCTGTCAAACAACACAGGATCTGTCCTGCTTGCATTTGCAAGCCATGTGGCATCACACAGCTTGTGTCCTCACAGCGAAGCTGTCTCATCCCTGCAGAGGGTGGCCTCAGGTGGCCGCAGTCACCTGAGGCACATGGACTTGGCACACTGGGGAAGCTGAGTACCCTGCTTGGTCCCACTTCCCTCTCCACTCAAGTCACAGCTACATGACAAAACAGGAGCTGCGTTAAGTCAGCCACGTGCCCAGAGCTGGCTCTGCCAGGCACTGCAGTGAATCACAGCATTGCAGCAGCGCAAATCCCACCGGCTCCCTCCCTCACATGTGCACTAGACTGATCAAAGGCCTTGTTTGTATGGTGTTTTTCTGGGCTTCTCTGGCAGCCGGCAGAAAAATGCTGGAGAAAGCTGCTGTCTGGCTGGCATCCAATACAGCTGAGCGATGCTCACCTCAGCTCCAGAGCAGCGTGACACTGCTGGGGTGGGGAGAAGGCTCCTGCCAAAACGTGGGTGCTCTGTTAACTCATTGCTTTCTGCCTCGGTTGTACCCCCTCACCTTCCCTTCTGCCCTCTGCTTCTAGCCCCTCACTTCACCCTGCCTTCTCACTGCCATTTTCTGTCCCTGTGGGTGGCTGCCACCACTCTTTTATCATTTACATTGCCCCCCCATCTATCTTCTCACCATCCCTCCTTTTACCTCTCTCTGCTTCTTTCTATTCCTCTCCTATGACTTTCTCTTGAACACCAGCAGTGCTGGATCTGTCTTAAAACCTGCAGCTTTGCTTCTTTTGTACAATTCTGCAGTGTCTGCAAAGTCAAATGAAACAAATTACACTCTGCTAGTAACTCGGGAGCACCAGACTGTGGGTCAGACGGCTTGTACAGCCTCCGTCACCTCCAGATCAAACTGCAGAGCCCTGTGCCGGGCAGAGATTGTATCCAGCACAACGCAAACACAGCAGGCAGAGGGAATTACTGGGGTTTATTCAGGTCAAGCAGGGGAAAAATCCCAGCACCTTCTGGCGAGCATGATTTTTGTCCCAGCGCACCATCCCTGCAGCACTTCCCATCCTTCCCATGGTCAGGCTGGGGGGGATGCTTGGCCCTGCTGCGAGGTGTTGTTGAGCTGCTACCACAGCCAAAGGCTCCTCCACGGCTGCTCGGGGCAGCAGGGACAGAGCAGGGGAAAGTTTGGCTCCAAGGCAGACATGCGTCCCACAGCAATCCCACAGCAGTGGCTGTCTTGGAAGAAGCCCCAACCCACTGAGCGGTGTTGGCCTCACGCTCTCCTGGAAACCCTCTCCATCAGGCAGAAAGGGGCACTGAGGAGACAGGATTGAACTAAGTGCGCATGGGTCTGTTTCTTTCTCCTTCGCCTCACCACAACTGTCACCTGGCTCCAGAGCTCCAGTGGGACAGAGCTCTAGGAAACATCCTTCAGCAGGTAATTCTGGTGGGACAGGGTGGAGAGAAGAGACTGGACAGATGGTCCTTTCCTCCTTAAGCTTCAGAGAAGTCACAGGTGCAGAGGGGAGGCATGCAGAGGGGAGGCACGCAGAGGTGTCGGCACACGAGCATTTTTATTCTTCACCTCCTGTGGCGTAAATCATTTACGTATGACCAGTGACTGCTGCAGAGTCTGCATCATCACGCTGTTGGCACAGATAGCTGACTTCCTTGCACGTGAGACAGTGTGGCAAAGGCCCTCTGGTCTGGATGCAGGGGCTAGGGAAAGGCATGGAGGTGGACATAGAGGTGCCCCTGGACCATGGGAAAAGTGTGTGGGCAGGGGACAGTGTTTCACCGCTTGGGGCTGGGCACAGCACCCCAGCCCTGCCAGGAAGAGAGGCTGCCAGCTATGCTATTCACACTCAGGTCCCCGTTCACTCTCTCCACACTTCCCACTCATGCTCTGATGTGGCCTTAACAGCCTGGATTCCCTACAAGGATGCTTTCATTTTGGTTGCCTCCCTCGTAGAGTTTCAAGGTGCTGCACAAAATGAGCAAGTTAGGAAGTTGTGAAATGGAAGCCTTAAAAGCTGTTGCAGGAATGCCACCCAGGTCACTTGGCATTATCACACTAACACGTCCTTCTGCTCTGCATTGGTATGGTGGCTTGTGCCGATCCTAGACGAGTGCTGTGAGCCAGTAAGGGGAGGTGAGTGGGAACAACGGGTTAACCATTGCCACAGGAGCTTTCAATGGCTCTGCTGCATCCGTTCTCCTTTGCCGCACCTTATTCTGCCCCTTTGGGTCCAGAGTGGTTACTCAGAGGCTGGAGAACAGGTTTCTTCACTTTTCTTATCTGTAACGAACAGTCAGAAACTCCTGAGTTCCTCTTGGAAAGGTCATGGCTAGGGGGATGGCCAGCTGTTGCCAAACTTTCCTCCTCCAGCAGCTCCTTCTGAACACAAACCATGGCATCTTGTAGCTGGTGAGTCCATGCTCTGGCATCATGACTGGCACCTTCAGGGTGTCTCCTGGTAACTTTTTCCTCTGGGACCTGAGTCACCTCAGTGTTGCCTCCATAGAAACCTCTGGTGCTGTTGGTGAAAGCTTTGCCCACATTGACCATGTGGACTTGCTTTCCAACTCTCTTCTTCTTCCTGGTCTTGTTCTGGAAGAAGAGGCATGTGAAGACCTGCTTGAAACGCTTGCGGAAATGCTTGGAGATGAGGGCATAGACAATGGGGTTGAGGCAGGAATTAGCATACGAAAGGCAGTGGGAAGCCAGGCGGCAGGCATAAGTGGCTTGGTTGAAGGGGAAGTGGCCAAACCAGAAGCACAGGATGACCAGGTGGTGGGGCAGCCAACAGAGGCAGAACAGGATGGCCACAGCCACAATCATCTTGGTGACCTTACGCTTGGCCTTCCGGGACTCTGAGATCCTTTCTATGGGGTCTACGGTGGTCCACAGGAACTTGATGGTCCTGGCATATGCCAGGCTCACCACGGTCACGGGCAGAAGGTATCCAAAGACAAATGTGAGGATGTCCAGAATCTTCCGGCGCTGGTCCTCCCAGATGGGGACACAGATGGGCAGCCCATGGTAATGGACAATCTGGTAGTAACTGAGGTAAGGTCC
Source organism: Steatornis caripensis (assembly GCA_013398225.1). Lineage (NCBI taxonomy): Eukaryota > Metazoa > Chordata > Aves > Caprimulgiformes > Steatornithidae > Steatornis > Steatornis caripensis. The sequence goes on from VZSC01007891.1 coordinate 191,220, forward strand.
TGCAAAGAGCAGTGACAGCGACCAGATTGCTACAATGGCCACTCCTGCTTTTCGGGAGGTACGGAGATCCCGGGACTTCAGTGGATAGCGAATGGCCAGGTACCTGGTGGGAAGGTGAAAAAGGAGAGACAAAACATCGTGGATGAGATGAAATGTCTCTCCTGCCCTGTGGATCTGCCATCTGTACACTCTTTCCCATGCAGCCACCCATCTCTCCCCCGCCCCACCACTTGGGAGGGAGGGTTACGTTGAATTCACGTAGAGATCAGGATCATCCCAACAGCAGGTCTGGGATCTCCATCATCCACTCTGTTTGCTAGCTTGGGAAGGGCAAGCAGCGTGCCTCTTGAACCAGGGAAGAGAAGGACAGGAGCAGGACCCAGAGGGCTCCCTCTTTCTCCTCTGGTGCGTTGCTGCCCTGAGGCTTTGTCATTCTTGATTTTGCATGGTGGACTCCAAGCCTCAGGGTATGCCTGCACTCCTTCCCAAGTGAGGGCTGGGTAACCAGGCTGAGAGCTTGACTTCGTTCTTGGAGAGGGCACAGTGAGATGGGGAGGCTGGCTTTGCTGGCTCTGCCTCTGGGGAGACCCTACCTGCTTCTTACAGGACACTCAATGGGGTAAGGACCGGCCTTTCTTCCACCCCTGGGCTCAAGGATGGCAAACGCATTGTCCCTGAGCTGGGGGACTCAAAGTGGAGATGACACTTGCCTGTCGACAGAGACAGCGGCCAGGGTAAAGCTGCTGGCGTACATGGTGAGGTAGATCAGGAAATGTACAGCCTTGCAGGCAAAACCCCCAAAGAGCCACCCATCCAGGGTGTAAATTGTGGCCTGGAAGGGGACGCAGCAGACGATGAAGCACAGGTCAGCCACAGCCAGGTTAAGGATGAAGAGGTTGGTGGTGTTGTACTTGACTTGGCCATCCCGCAGCAGCACGGCCAGCACCAGCCCATTCCCCACAGTGCCCAGGAGGAAGATGACGGAGAAGATGACTGGCACGATAATCCCTGCGGCTTGCAGCTCTGGGCTGTCAGAGGAGGCATTCCAGCCTCCTGGCATCTCTCCATCTGACTGTGAGGACCTACACAGGCAGAAAGGGAGTCACAGCACCTGCTCACGGCTATAGGCAAGGGAGTGCTGCTCGTGTTGACCACAGTGACCACCAGAGGTCTGTCCCTAAGGTGCCTGATCCTAGCCTTTTCTGATGCCCATGTTTCTCCCAGAGACGCCAATCCCAACCAGCTAGTTAAATGAGGACATCAAGATCGTCGTGACATCGCTGGCAAGAATGCTGTTGGGATCAGTCAGCCCACATCTGCTTGGGTCGAGTGGAGCCAAAGCCCCTTTCTCCTGCTCGCATTCCCATCCCCACCACGGCACCTCCTGTTCTCCCAGCACCCTGAAGGACGTCTTGCCCTGCCGCCTGGCCTCCTCTACATTCCTCCTACAATCCCAAAGCTGCTAAACCTCTTGGGACTGCTTGCTTTGGCAACTCTAAACCCTGGCTTGTGTTCAACAAGGCTTGGCTGTGAAGCTGTGGGGAAGTGTGCTCCCGTGGGCTGCATGTGGTCCTGGCACCCTCACTACAGGGATGTGCCACCTCTGGCAGCAGGGAGCTGATGCCTGGATGATACCCTGCAGCAGCAGCACCCTGCTACGCTCCAGCCCCAAGGGAGCTTCTTCAGCTGGGACCATCTTCACCTCAGGGCTGGCTGCCCCTTGCTCCTTTTGCAGTAGTTCTGCTCTGCAGAGGAGAGACAACTAAGGGCACCTCTTCCTGATGCTGAGAGGTGGTCACAGGTTGGATGGTGGCAGCTAGGAGAGGGTGGTGGGGAGACCTTGGAGCCGCGTGAAACACAACACGGTGATCATTGCAGAGGAGCATATTACTACTGCAGCTAAAAGTACCGGGATTTGCTGCAAAACTTCCTCTAGCCCCGAGTAACACTGCGCTCAGGCAGGGAGTGCTAACAGCCTATCTCCTAACAAGCCTTCCCCATGTTGTGCTATCACTAGAACAAATTGTCCTTCACTAAGCGGCAACCAAGAGGGAAAGACACTGTTATCTAGCAACTGTTGACATGCAATTAACTCTTTTTTGGATCGTGGAAGCTCCTTCGCGCCATGCTCCCCCATCCCTCAGCTGATGCCACTTCCCCTTCCCAGCAGCCTCTCTGTATCACACAAAAAGGTCATCCCTGCCCCTCTGGCTCTGTGGTACCCTTTGTCTGACTGGTAACCATCTGGCTCCTCCATCTGGCCCGTGGGATCTCCTCGATCGAGCAGAGGACCCCAGTCACTTTCTGGGCGCACACTCGCATGTAGACAGCGAGGCATCTCTGAGTACTGTCCTGTCCCTGCTCAGGGAGCCCAAGGCCATCCCTTTCTTGGGAAGCTGGCACTCACCTCTGCAAGGAAGGGCCTGCAGATTTGCCTGCTTGCTCGGAGGAGACCTCCAGTCCAGCCCAGGCAGTGGTGGCGAGGAGAACGTGGGCCACAGAAGAGTTTGTCCAGGCAGCGCCGTCACCCCTGCCCAGTGCTCCGTTGCCTGCCCCTGCCCACTGCCAGCTCTGCTCTCCCTTCTCCTGGCTTGCACACGCGGCTCTCTCCTTCTGGAGCTCCTCTGCTCTGCTCTCTCTGTCTCCCCCTTTTCCCTCCCTCTGCTCTTGCTGCTGATCCATTGATTTTTATTTTTTTTTCCCCTCTCCTTGAGGTTGGGTTTGGAGTTAACTCCTGTCTGCCCAGCCTTCCCGTGGGCTCAGCCCCTCTGCCAGCCCAGTGCGGAGGGGCAGCAGAGAAAAAGCCTGCTGCTCTTTCATGGGAGAGGGAGGATGGAGGGAGGCAGGGACCCACAGTCCCCAGTGCGCTCTGCAGGCACCCCTTGATGATGGGCATCGATGTGTAGCCCAACACCTCCACGGAACATGAATGCCCCACCATGGTGAGCCTGGACCCTTGGGATATGAGTCTAAACTCTCTGAAGCACAAGCAATTAATTGCTATTACTAGGTGTTATTAATTAATTGCTAGCAGCACAGCACAGAGGAGATGATTGATTCTCTCCCACAGTAGCTGACCCGGGGAAGGAGAGGAAAGCAGGTTTAGGTTTCCATCCAGCTCAGGTCTGCCCTCCACCAGCACTGCAGCATGGAGTGGGAGGACAAGCCATCCAGGGAGGCTTTCTCCAGAGGTTCAGCTCCATCACTGCTGCCCCAGACAGCACATGTGCCAATGACGTGCTGAGAGGCGACAGTGACCCATGCAGCCCTCCTGCCCCTGCCCCTCCAACGTGTCCACTCCTGTGACAGGACTTATGCCCTGCACACCTCCGGGTGCACTGGGGCCAAGTGCAGCTTGACGGTCCTTTCCCAACAAGACCCAAAGGCCACCAGCTTCCCTTCGTTGGGAAGGTTCTGGACACCTCTTCCATTGATGGAGCAGGATACGGAGGAGGAGGCGCCAGCCTCTTCCCCTCCATGGCAACCCCTGATGCCCCGCATCATCGGCACCCCTCAGACTGGCAAGAGGGACGGTGCAGCCTCTGCTCCCCGCCTGCTCTGCTGGCGGGAGGGAGTGGGGTGTCCCCGCCAGCTCACTATCAGCCACTGTAACCAGGGAAAAGGGGAAGGCCATGCTTTGGGACGTGGCGATAACCCGGGGGATGCGGCGGAGCGCAAGCCCGCAGCCCGGCACAGCCTGCCGCAGAGCCGCTCACCATGGAGGGACAACACCGTGGCTGCCTCCTCCTCCTCGTCTGCCTACTCCCGCTGCTGGGCACCCTGGGCCCACCGCTGCCGCTGGAGGAACCTCGGGAGCCACCACTGCCGCCATCCAGCACTGCCGACCCCACCGCCCGCCTGCTGCGTGGCCGGCCCTCGGCCCCGGTGCGGCCCTACAGCCTCTCGCTCTCCCCCGAGGACTACCGGTACTCCCCCAAGCCCCGGCACCTGCGGCCCGGGAGGCTGCGCAGGCTACTAGGCTCAGCCTTTGACCCATTCTGGATGGCGACCGAGGAGCCCCGGGTCCGCAACGGCAGTGTCCCTGAGGAGAACCTGGAGTCCCTGAGCCGGGACCTGGCAGAGGGCGCCGGGCGCTACCGCCGCAAGCTGTGGCGGGAGGCAGAGGGGCTGGAGCTGCCTGCCCTGCTGCCCCCCGGCCCAGGGCTGCCCCCCGAGCTGCCGGGGGCCCTGGCCCGCCGCCTGCGGCAGTGGCTGGTGGAGCGGGCTGCCTGCCGCCTCACCTCTGCCTGGGTCGACCTGGGACCCGTCTTCTGGCCCCGCTGGGTGCGCCACACCGCCTGCGAGACCGGCCCCCCCGGCTGCTCCTGGCCCCCCGGCATGACCTGCCGCCCCGCACAGCTCACCCACATCAAGCTGCTGGCCTGGCACTGCTGGGCGCCCCGGCCTCCCGGCCCCCCGCACTGCTCCTGGAGGCAGATCCCCTACCCCGTCGTGGCCGCCTGCAAGTGCTCCTGCCGCTGAGGGGGCCGTGGGGGGCTGCGGAGGGACCCCCACCAGTGCCTGTTCTTGCAGCCAAATGGCCCGAAGAGGTGAGAGGCTGCCTGGACTCACCCTTGGGGCCAGGGATATGGGGGTTGAAATAAACCACCAGAAGGAAACGGGGAGCGGCTGCTGGCTTTGCTGTTTCTTGCCAAAGTCCCCAGGCGGGCGTTGGGGCATGGCTGCTTTGCCCCTCATCTGCCAGCATGAGCAGGTTGTGCTGATGGAGGTCCTTGCACAGCATTTATCTCTGCTGAAGTACGCAGGATGGGAAAATCACAGCACCTGACAGTCAGTTCAGACTCCTTTTGCATCAGCCTCAGGCTCTGCCCAAGCTGAGGCATCCCCGCCTGCCTGGGCAGGGCTGCGGGCAGGGAGCAAGGCCAGAGGGATGCCAGCAGGGAAGGGGTAGAGGGAGGTGGGTTACAGCTCAGGGCAGAAATGGCGGTGCAGAGAGGAGCTGGAGGATGCCAGCAGGAAGAGGGGCAGGTTTGGGACTGCAATGAGGCAGCCTGGCGAGGGTGGAAGAAGCAGGGAGTGGGCAGGGACCCAGGGCTGGAAGCATTCGTTGGGGTGGGGGTGTATGGAAATGGGATTGGACAGGACAGTCCCCTACTTCAAGGTACAACGGGTGAGATATGGGGATCTGACACCCATCCCATGTGGTGTAGAAGGTGATGGCTCAAGACCCAGGATGAAGCCTGGCAGAGCAGCGTATAGGGCCTGGGGTGGGTCAGCGAGCCTGGGGTGGAAACTGCATCCTCAAAAAGTGGCGTCTGCCTCTACCTTCTTTGCCTTCTGGGCTAAAAGCTGCAAAGAGCTGTAGATCAGACCTAGGTCGGGAAGCCTTGAAAAAATAAAGATATGAAGGCTTTGCCTGGGAATGCAATATTAACATGTTGCCTGCAGTCAGTGGGCGCTGCATAATTCATTTGCAGTGTGCCATCATCTGACCCTCCTGCCTTCCCTGGGCTCTGGCACTCCCCGCACCGTGCAAACCACAGTCTGCTGCAGAGCTCGGCCTTGAAGCAGGCAGAGAGGCAGCCAGAGCAAGGGGTTGGCTGCCGAGGGGCCTGGGAGAGATGGAGGGGAAGGGGAGGTCAGGACTCCCAGCGAGGAGTGGAGTAGGAGGAGAAGAGGGAGCACACCAGTGTGTGCATCATAGGGGATGGAGGCTGCTGCTCTTGCTTGGAGCTGAGCAGTGAGACACCTGTATGGCTGTTCTCACACAGAGGGGAACTTGAAAGCCAGAGCAGAGTTAAACTGCTTGGGTTGGCTGCCCTGAGCTGAGCAGAGACAGCGGCAGGGGTGCCTGCAGAAGCCCAGGGGAGAGCGGAAGGCCTGGGCTGGGGACTACCAGGAGGGAGGGAGCAGGGGAGCATGGTACCCGTGTGCAATGGGGGTGTGGGGTGTGCAAGTGGAGGGGAGCAAGGGCGTGCACACACACCAGGCTCAAAACAGCGGTTACTCCGTTTAGGGACTCAAATCCCCTGTACCAGAGCCCATCTGGCTGAAGCTTCACCTCTTCCAGATTGCAAGAGGGGCCTGAGTGCAGCCCCCTGACATTTCCCCCTTACATTCCCCATTGCCAAATACTGCCTGTTGATAAGTGGGGAGGGTTTGCAGCACCGCGAGGACCTAACACCACATGGAGGGAGTGCCATATTGTACTTTATCAGCAGGCTGAGCTCAGGGCCCTGTGGAGACAGAAAATTAAATAAAACCAGTAGTTACACTACCAGGTGCTCTAACAGGGGTCAGCAGCAGCCCCGTAGAAAACGTGTTTCTCCTCTGCCTTTTGCATCCCACAAAGTGCTGCAGCCCTGGATTAACTTCTGTATGCTTCAGCAGTTGCCCTGGTTCAGGTCAGACACCTTATTGCCCTGCAGCTTGCTCCCTGGCTGCCTAATGGCAGGTAGCATTTTCGGAGCAGGTCTTTGCTGATGTGACCCAGCCTCTGGCACCCAAGCATAGCACACCCTTATTTTGGCTGGAGTCTGTCTCCGGCTGCAGGCAGCTGGTACTCAGTTCAGCACATGGGCAGACAACAGGACATGCATGATTTCTTATCTGGAGCAAAAACGATGAAAAGAAAGCAATCCTGAGAAATGCCCAGGACCCACTTGTTCCTGCTTAAGTGCTAAATTGGTACCTCAGCACAGCTTGGAGGAACAAATCCAGAGATCCCAGCCTGCTGTGTTTTCTCGACTGTGAGAAAATTGCAGCTGATGGAGGAAAATTACAGGTTTGCCATCTGCTCTGCCCCTGGCCTCAGCCCCAGGCAAGACACAGGCCCTTCGCCATGCTGCTGGTGTCCGCCACCTCAGCTCACCTACTGCCTGATGGTCTCTTGGGGGTGAGATGCAGCTCCCACAGCAGCTTTGGGAGTGCCACAGCAACGGGCAAAGCCTTAGAGCCGGACCTGGGGACAAAGCAAGCCTCACACCCAACACTCTAGAGTGGGATGGGGAGAAAGGAGGACGGGAGCTTTGGCCAGCCCATACCCTCTTTCCCAAACCAGCTGCCAGTGGCACAGGTTGCCACGAGCTTGGAAAACGCCGCTGTCTCTGTGGGGAACTACAGCAGGCATATCTGCTGGGGTGATGCTGCTGGACCCACAGGAGAGGTGGAGGAGGGAAGTGACCTCAGGCACACAGGAGAGAGCAGGAGCTGCGGCACTTCAGCACCCAGACTGAAGCTTCAGGGAAGACACAGCAGAATGTCCGGTCACAGCACGAGAGGATGGGTATGGGCCGCAGCTCTGGGATGAGAAAACAAGAGCCGGACAAATATCCATTGCACTGCAGGACACCTTTAATGACACAAGAGCTGGTTGCCAGCGCTGCTGCCAGCAAGCTGCAACAGCCACAGCCTCCCACAGGCTGTGATGCCTTGAGGACTGGTCCTGCTTTTGGCAGCGTGCTGCTGGATCCTTTTCCCCCTGGTATAGGCACTTGGTCATGAGCAGGGAGGGTGCCAGAGGAGGTGTTTGCTGGCCCCTCAAGGCAGCGCTCCGTGTTTCCGTCCCACCTCGGTGAAGGCTTCCACGCAGTGGTCAATATCCTCGTTGCTATGTATGGCCGAGATCTGGACGCGGATGCGGGCCTTTCCCTTGGGGACCACGGGGTAGCTGAAGCCAATGACATAAATGCCTAGGGAGGAAACACACGAAGAGTCAGAACTGGCTGAGGTGGTAGTGGGTGTTAGAAAGGCTTTTGGATCCTCCCCAAGCACAGAAATAAGGGTTAGGGACAGTGATGGGGATGCAGTCTAGCCCTCTTGTCCTGCCACGCTGATGTTAAGCCCCCCACAAAACAGAAAGGAGGTGAAGCCAGCAATGTCTAGGGTAACCACGAGGACATTTGCAGCTGGAGCATGTAAAAATAACAGATTTCATGCAGCAACATCCTCTGGAGGAACAATGGTGGTGGAACCACCATTGGCTGTCCCTTCCCTCAAGGCATGTGTTTGCATCCCGAACTCCCTCGCCGATTCACCTCTGTTCAGCATGTCCTCAGCCATCACTGCAGCCAGCCGAGCGTCCCCAAGCATGACAGGACAGATGGGGTGGTCCTTCCCTGAGATGGTGAAGCCAGCTGCAGTCATCTTGCTTCTGAACCTGGTGACGAGAACAAGAGGATGAGTCAAACCTCATTATCCCTGTCCCTGGGGACTGCTGCCTTGCACTCCCCCAGGCGCCCTGGCCACAGAGGGCTGGAAGTGATTCTGCTGTCCTTGCATCTCCTGTGCAGGGAAGGGACCTCTCTTTTTGGAGTGACCTCCTGCCATTTCCTGCTCAACTCCAGAAGATGCAGCTGCTTGAGGGGCAGATGTGTCCCAACCCACAGAGCATCCAGATGTGACACATCTGCCCGCGTATGTGTCTGACAGAGGCACACCCTGCGGTTGCCCCTGAGCACCCCCTGACCGTGACGTGCAAATTGCCTTCGTGGCTATCGGCAGAGGTATGTGTGTGAATAAACACACATGGCCAGGCATTCCTAACGAACCTCTCCCCCTGCTCCCACCCCAATATGGCCCCCTCACCGTTGGGTCTTGGCAGCCATGGACTGTGCAATGGCATTGCTCTCCATGAGGAGGTCCAGGGCCTTGGACGCACAGCCCACCACGGCAGGGGGCAGGCTGTTGGAAAAGAGGTACGGGCGGGAACGCTGGCGGAGCAAATCGATGAGGGGTTTGGGGCCAGTTGTGTATCCGCCTGCAGACGGAGGAAAGAGAAAGGGACAAGGCACTCCAGGGTGACCTGTTCAGAGGTGGGCCCTTGATAAAGCCAACCTGTCACCTGCAGCAGGAATTTCAGTACAAAACAGGCCTAAAAAAATCACAGCCAATGCCTTTTACCAAGAATTTCCATCTTGACCCCGAAGGCAAATTCATGGGGAAGATGACAGCGGAAGGAGCACATAGCAGAACCTCCCTTGACTCTGCAGCAGGGTCCCAAACTGAGCCTCATGCCACCAGTAGAAGAGGGCAACATGCATTTTTTGCTCTATCATTAGGCAGCGGAAGGAAACATCAAAGCGATGCTGTGGAGGTTCTTTAGTGCATGGTGGGTCTTAGACAGGAAAATGCCTTCACCTGCAGCTCCTCCAAGAGCTTTTCCCAGGGTGGAGTTGATGATGGTGACTTTGTCCATCACGCCCAGGAGCTCATCAGTACCTCTGCAGAAAAAGGAGTATCACATTATCAGCCAGCACGCACCAGGGAAGCTGCTCTACACCTGATGCCTCGTGGGAAACAAAGCACCACCAGCCACGTCTCTGGTGTCCCCCCTTCTGGTAAAGGAAGAACACCCCGCTGTGCTAGTTCGACCCAAGTGTTGACTTTCCTGAGGTGAGAGCATTGGTCCTTCACCCCTTACATATGGGAGAGTGCTCAAACTTCCCCCACAGAAGTTTAATAACCCAAACAGAGCACTAGCCATCAATATAGGTCTTGCACGTGCCTCTGACACACCACGCCATCAGCATACACCAGGGAAAAACAGTTGTCTGGCTAGAGTAGCTGATGTCCTCTGAGGGCTGTGCACTTCGCTGATGTGCTGTCGTAAATGCACACAGGCCTAAAGCACCCGTGTCAAGGTCTACGCTAGTGGAACGAACCAGACGTGGCAAACATGCTCTGCAGCTTCGCATCCTCCACCCCAAAAAGGCAGGATGGGGCATGGCCACCGAGCTTCTCTGTTGGCTCTCTTGAAATACAGTGTTGTAGACAACAGCATCAGGTTCACACTGAAACTAGCACAACTCATGAAGCACTCAGTAACCATTCTCTCTTCCTCAAGCCATTGTGCACTTGCACACCTCAGAGCAGTCAAACAGTTGTTTTTGCAGTTGCTGGGACCAGAGAGCCTAATGGAACAGAACAAGGTCTACCTCAACCCACAGGATGGCTACCATGCCCCAAGGAAGTTGGGGCTTAGTTCCCACTTCTCACCCATTTCACAGCTTAATTTGGACTTGCCAGCTTCCCATATAAGGTCTGTCTAGAGAAGAGAGAACCAGAAGGGAGCTCTTCATAGAGCAATTTTTGGCTTTTTCAGAGATGGCTTTCTCCTTTTGTCATCTCCTGCAGTATCCCTCCATCTGAGGAGGGATCCATTGCTTGTTCCTACAAGTGTTGCCTCACAAAGGTCTCTGCCTTCTGGCAGAGAGCAGGAAGGACCATGCAATGGAGCACTTGGCACTCACATGCCTGAACTAAACAAGCACATGAAGTATCCGTTCTCAGCAAACACCTGCAGCAAGTGCACTGCTTAGGACCAGGAGGATCTCCAGGAGATGGAGGAAAAAGCTGCCCTGAGGCAATTATCAAACTGTGCAAGCTAACGCCACAGAAACCCCAAGACCCAAGCATTTGAAAGTGACAGCTGAGAGAAGGATTTGGAAATCAGGAAGTCCATCTGCTTGCCAGGAGAGGCAGATGAGATGGTCACACCATTACACCTTTACACACAGAGAAGTGGCTGTCATGCTGGGATGCATCGGTGCTAAAGCATCTCCCTTCAGTCCCCTCAGGCGCCCCAAAAGGGATGTATCATCAGGAGCAGAGGGCTGAAGCAGAGGCAGCGTGATGTGAAGCCTTCAAGAAACAGTGTTTCCAGGAGTCCCCATACAAAAATACACTGGCCATCACCACCTTTAGCCTTGCCTCAGAGGTAATCAATGTCATGGGGGAGAAACAGGGGTAAACCAGCCCTTACCGGCCATTGGGTCCCAGGAAGCCTGTGGCGTGGCATTCGTCAATGAAGACCAGGGCATCATACTTCTGGGCCAGCTGGCAGATCTCCTTCAGGGGTGCGATGTCACCATCCATAGAGAAGGCACCATCGGTGGCCACCAGCCGCAGACGATGTTTCTGTGGGAGGGAGAGTGGCATCCCCAGGGGTGAAGATGTCACCCTGAGGAGATGGGTGAAGGAGACCAGGACAAAGTCCAACTCCTGTAGGGCGTGGACATATCTGAGACGGAGAGGTTGCATTGCAACCTGCTGCTTCCTCACCAGGTGCTTGTCTATCCATGCCTATCTGTGCCGATCAGCAAAAGTGATGCCTGTTGCATGGCAAAATGCAGAGCTCAGCCTTCGGGGCTGGTTACTGCACAGGTAGCACAGCCAAGCGAGCACCCTCGCGTTGGGGAGGGAGCAGACCTCCATACCTGCGCATCCTGCAGCTTGGCCTCCAGGTCCTGCATGTCCATGTGCTTGTAGCGGTACTTGTTAGCCTTGCACAGGCGGATCCCGTCAATGATGGAGGCATGGTTCAGCTCATCTGACAGCACTGCATCCTCCGGGGTCAGCAGGGCCTGGTCATGACAAACAGAAAGGATCTTTCTTGACTCCGGGGTGCCAACTCACTGAGATCTTCCAGCATCTCTCAGTGTGGAGGACAAGGACAAGGCTGCATTTGATTGCAGCTGCCACGTCTCTCCTGGCACTGCTAAACTTTCCACTTTCCTTCCAGCCACCTTACCTCCCAATTTCCTTAGGTCAGGCTCTTGCCTATGGCTGTTGAGCTCAAAACCTCCCTCCCCTGTCTAGCAAGCCTGGGGGTTCACCCCTTCCCCCTGCCTACACTTCAATGGGGAGTACAGACCTCCTAGGAAATGGGAGTCCTCCTGAAAACCTAGAGCTGGCTGGGGCAGGGGGAGGTAAGGGCTCATTAAACTGCTCTGCATGGCTCCCCCAGTCCAAGGGCACCAAGTCAGGGTTCTCCTCCACCACCAGTCACTGCCACCTCTGCAGCACTGAGCTCACATCAGAGCCTCTGGAAGGCACGGCAGGCACATCGCCGTCACCTCCCTCCTCCACGCACAACGCAAGAAAAGCCCTACGAACCTCAAAGATACCGGTGTTGGCATCAAAGCAGCTGGCGTAGAGAATGGCATCTTCCCGCTGGTGGAAGCGTGCGATCTTCTCCTCCAGGTCCTTGTGTATGCTCTAAACAGAGGAGAGGAATGAGCGCCACCAGTGGGGCAGCACAAGTTCCCGCTTGCCCGCTGCTGTTAGACGCTGACTGCAAGGGGAGGAAACAGCCAGGTTTTATCCAGAAGAGCTGTGCATGGGTGGGAGAAGTCAGTTGTGTTCAGAAACTGTTTGCAAATGCGGCCCTAAGATGTGGTTATGGGCTTGGACGCCAAAAGCGCAGCGGGGAGACTCCAAGCTCCCCACCTACCGCAGAACTGCTCTGACTTTTCTCAGCACTTCACCAGCCGGGGCTCTGAAAGGGCGCCGGCGGGGATAAACTGGGGTGGGTTCGAAAGAGCCATTTCAAGCCAGGCTCGCTGTAATTTTGACCTTTAAGAGAGGGAAAAAGACATTCATTTTCTGAATTCAGACAGGTGTTTCATTTCTTTGCTCTCTGAGGGGTTGTAATGGTTCAGTTGTCGTATTTCCAGGTCTTCGGCTAGCGGGGACTCAGCGGGCTTTTTTTTTTCGCCCAGCCACGTGTACCTTAGCACTGTGCACATGTGAGTGCCGAGATGTGAGACTGAGCCCCGAGAAAGGCTACCCTGGAGCAGGGGACGCTGCTCCGGTACCTGGGTACCACAGATGAAGCGGACAGAGCTGAGCCCGGCGCCGAACTTCTCGAGGGCCTCCACGGCAGCACGGATCACCTCGGGGTGGCTGGAGAGCCCCAGGTAGTTATTGGCGCAGAAGTTGAGGATCCCTGCGGGAGGAGGGACACAGAGAGAGAGGGAGAAGCACGGGCGTCGCACCGCGGGCAAGAGGCNGGCAGCCCAAACCCAAGGGATTTGGCATCCCTGGAGTCCGAGGGATTTGGGAGAACCCCATCCATGGGATTTAGGATCTGTAGCGGGGAGCAGTCATGTATGAGGGCTGGAGAGATTTTGGACCAACAGGCTATTGTGGACCTTGAGGATCAACAAGCCCAGGAGCATTAGGTGCCCCCGCCTAAGGGATTTGGGGTCCTCGGCACAGGTGACTCGGATCCTCACATCTAGGTGCTTTATGGGTGCCCACCATGGGGTAATGAACCAAGGGTCTATAGGATTTGGGTGCGTCCAGCTGAGGTGACCAAGGATCTTTTGTGGGGAGAGGTTTAGGACCTACCAGCTGAACGAGATTAGGTACCCGAGCCCAAGGAATTTGGGCGCCTTTGGCTGAAGAGGTTTGTGACCCACGGACCCACCGTGTTTAAACACAAAGAGCTCAGCTGGGTCAGGCATCTCCATCCTCCACTATAGCTGATGGAGGATCCTGTGGCCAGAGTAGTTTAGACACCTTAGTCCAGGAGGATTAGGGACTAAGCTCTTGAAATTGTCTTTGGGTCTCCAGCCTAGGTGGTCTGGGAGCCTTGGGACCAACGGNGGCTCCGCCGCCCGCCAAGCGGAGGTGGGGACCTTGGCGAGAAGCGATGACCCGCTCGCTCTTCCAAGTGCCGGCGCCT
>VZSC01007891.1:204796-216934 GCA_013398225.1 Steatornis caripensis
GTGTGTGTGTGTGTATGCTCTGCCCACGGGGTTTAGGCAGCCCAAACCCAAGGGATTTGGCATCCCTGGAGTCCGAGGAATTTGGGAGAACCCCATCCATGGGATTTAGGATCTGTAGCGGGGAGCAGTCATGTATGAGGGCTGGAGAGATTTTGGACCAACAGGCTATCGTGGACCTTGAGGATCAACAAGCCCAGGAGCATTAGGTGCCCCCGCCTAAGGGATTTGGGGTCCTCGGCACAGGTGACTCGGATCCTCACATCTAGGTGCTTTATGGGTGCCCACCATGGGGTAATGAACCAAGGGTCTATAGGATTTGGGTGCGTCCAGCTGAGGTGACCAAGGATCTTTTGTGGGGAGAGGTTTAGGACCTACCAGCTGAACGAGATTAGGTACCCGAGCCCAAGGAATTTGGGCGCCTTTGGCTGAAGAGGTTTGTGACCCACGGACCCACCGTGTTTAAACACAAAGAGCTCAGCTGGGTCAGGCATCTCCATCCTCCACTATAGCTGATGGAGGATCCTGTGGCCAGAGTAGTTTAGACACCTTAGTCCAGGAGGATTAGGGACTAAGCTCTTGAAATTGTCTTTGGGTCTCCAGCCTAGGTGGTCTGGGAGCCTTGGGACCAACGGTCTTACGAACAAGAGCCCAAAGGGATTAGGTGCCTCCAGGCCAAGACTTCAGCACCCTGAACTACAGGACTTTGAATCCTCGATGGCTAAAAGGCTCATGCACCGTCTGCCCAAGTGATTTAGGATCATCACGCCAATGGATCTGGGAGCTACCATCTGGAAGGGTGAAGACCCCGGGCCCACAGGATTTAGGCACAGCAAGCCCAAGAGGATTGGGAACCCACAGCCCCTGGGGTTTCAGAGCTCCTGGCCCAGGTGGTTGGGGATCCAAGGATCCCCAAGGAGTTTAGACATCTCTAGCCAAGGGGCATTAGGCATCTCCTGCCCAAGGCTGTCAGACCCTGCTGAGCAGTGGGGCTGCCCGCATGCTCCCTGCCAGCCCCGGCTGTCAGGGCCACCCAGCCCTGCCTGGCCCTGGAGCCGTGCCAGCCCCCACTGGGCGCAAAGCCAGAGCCCCGAGGTGGTGGTGGGGCTGTGCACAGCAGCCCTGCCTGATCCTGCCCTGGCTGCCCAGCCCAGCCTGCCTGCGGAGATGCCTGCTGCCGTGCTCAGGGAGCAAAGCTGCTCATAGCCGTGTTTATCTTTTCTCCCCAGGAATCAACCCCTTCCCACTCACTGGACACCTCCAACCCCTTGAAAGCAAATGCAGACAGACCCTGGCCCTGTGCCACCTTCTCCGTCCCGTCCCTGCCCCATCCAGCTGCGCCATGGCAGCTCCGCAGGCAGACAGGCAGCCCCATCGCCCGCCCAGCCGGGTGGTTATCTCCAGCACCAGCCAGACCTCACATGCAGCAGCCCAGTATACTTCGCCTTGGCCCCATGGTGGGGACCCAGGGCAGTGGAGGAGGGAGCGGGGAGCCCCTTTTCCCCCTCCGGGGAAGGCTGTGGCTCTTGCAGCTGTATCTGCCCACTTCCCCTCAACACAGGCAAAGTCTTTGCCCGACCCCAGCAAACACACAACTGCCCCAGGAACTGGGGCGAGAATCAGGAATTGAAATCCTGTATGGCCTTGACAGACACACAGCGTCACCATCACTCCCCACACACAAGCAGCAGACCAGTGTTAAAAAAACCCAACAGATACATGCAAGAAATTTCTGAGACATCAAAATAAAAACCCAGACCAGTAACTCTTAAAAATGGGAACTCTCCGTACCAAAGATGTTTGTTTTTTCTTTCATTAACTGCCTCGTTTTAGCTATTTCCAGACAGGAATACATTGATTCTTTGTAAAACGCAGTAGAAAGAGGTAAAAATAAAGGCAAAAGCTATTTACAGAAACCAACAGGGAGAGTACCGAAACGCCTCTAGACTCATCACTTCTTCTTGGGTGATTTCCGGGCGCTGGACTTGGCTTTGGGTTTCGACCGCTTTGCCTTCTTGGGCTTGGATGCCTTCAGCGACTTGGCCTTAACAGTCTTTGGCTTCTTGGCTTTCTTCGGGCTGGCCCTCGACTTCTTCCTGGCTTTCCTGGCGGCAGCTTTGGGCTTCTTTGCCGGTGACTTGGCTTTCCTACGCCTAGCCACTTTCCGGGGCGACGTGGATTTCCTGGTCACCTTCTTCTTCTTGGCCCGTGACTTCTTTGCCTTGTCAGCCTTGGCCAGGCGGAAAGAGCCGGAGGCGCCGATCCCTTTGGTCTGCTTGAGGACGCCGGCGGCGAGCAGGCGCCGGATCGAGAGCTTGATCTGAGCGTCGGCGTGCTGGCCCACCTTGTAGTGGCTCTTCACGTACTTCTGGATGGACTGGCGAGAGGAGCCGCCGCGGCTCTTCTCGGCCCGGATGGCCGCTGCGATCATGTCCGAGTAGGTGGGGTGGGCCGCCGGCCGCCGGGCCGCCCTGGCCCGCTTGGGTTTGGCGGCCGGAGCCGGGGCCGGGCTCTCCGTCATGGCCGGTGCTTGACCCCGCGACGCCCCCGCGATCCCCTCACAGCAGGAAGCGTGGCCCGCCCGGCCCGGCCCGGGCTGGGGAAAGGAGCGGTGAGTATCAACCGCAGCTGCTCCCGCCGCCGCCGCCGCAGCCGCCCTTTAAAGGCGCGGCGCGGACCGCGGGGAGGACTGCCCCGCGCGCGCGCGCCACCCGCCCGCCGCCTGCGGTGTCCCCGTGTGTCCCCCGCCACGGCCCGCCCCGCCCCGGGCGCCCGTCGGGCTGGGACGGTAAGGGACATCAGGGGGACGAGGAGGGACCCTGGGGGACAGAGAGGGGGCATTGCGGGGGGGGACACTGGGTGGGGACAAGGAGGGACACTGAGGAGGTCACTGGGGGGACACTGGATGGGGACAAGGAGGGACACTGGGGAGGTCACTGGGGGACAAGGAGGGACACTGGGGGGACACTGGATGGGGACAAGGAGGGACACTGGGGAGGTCACTGGGGGACAAGGAGGGACACTGGGGGGGACAACAGCAGGACAAGGGGGAACACTTGGGGAGGCACTGGGTGGGGACAAGGAGAGACACTGGGGGGCATGGAGGAAACAAGGAGAGACAGGGCAGGGACATGGAGCAACGTCAGGGCTTGTGGAGAGACACTTGGGGTGATGCTGGGGGGCAGCGAGGGACATTTGGGACCACACAAGGAGGGACACAGGGAGAAACATCAGGGGACAAGGAGGGACACTGGAGGAGACCCTGGGGGGACACCAAGGAGCAAAGGGAGAATACCGGGCTCAAAATATGCTCAGCAGCAGTACCCCACGGCTGAAAGCCTCTGCCCCTCTCCTCTGCCCTCTTTGCTCCCCACCAGGTGCTTTGGGGGCATCAGCTCAGCCCTCACGTGTGTGTGGCGGGGTTCACAAATGACAAGCTGTCCCCTTTTTTGGGGGACACACATGAGTCCCTGTGAGGGGACGGAGCAGGGATGTCCAACTGTGACAACCAGCCATCCTTTCCGAGACGGGCAAGCTGTCAGCTGCTCCCGGGAGATTAAGTGTAGCCGCTATCATCATCTTGCCTGTAGGATTTCAATGTTTTCCCCCTTATTTCTTCGAAACACCGGGCACAGCCACCTGTTGCCCACTGACACACTGTGCGGTGGTCAGAGGTGAAGCCCAGCACCTCCAGAACCCCCGGCGCTTCATTGGGGCGTCAAAATACACAGATAGCACCTTCCTGTAACCTCCATGCGCCCTGGATGCCCAGGGGCATGAAAACCAGGGACATGGAGAACTATATATAAAAACAGGTATAGATATATAAATACAAATAAATATAAATATTAAAATAATATGAATAGCATAAATAGAAAGAAGAGAAATAGAAATATCTGATGCCGCCTCACACACGTACAACGTGAGGGTGCGGTGTGCCCCTGTCCTGGGAGGAGGCGCTTGGCCCCCTGATGCTTTCCCACTGGTGGAAGGGCTGCTGGGGGCACCCCCTTGTGCTTCCCTCCCCGGTGCCACTCTTTCGTGTGCCACGCTTCATCTAGGGAGCAGGACAGCTTCGCAGCATCTGCAAATCACTCAATTTTATTAAGAGCAAAGAGCTCCTAATTACAGAGAGGAATAAACACTCCCGCCTCACCTGGGATTTTTTTTTTGCTTAAGACCTAATGAATACATCGCTTTCCGTCCCACACAGAGCGCGCAGGTGGCGAGCTCTGGTGACCTCTGTACAACGCTTTGACCGGCCGAAGCACCGCTCATTTTGCCTAGCTGGGAATAAACCGCCATCGCTGGCTGCCTGCACACTGGCAACCAGGCACACGCAGATAAGGCACGATCTACATTTATTTGTGTCCAAGTTTTTAACCGTCAGGAGCAGCTCATCCGTACGCAGGGCTCTGAGGGTGGATGTGGAAGGCGGGTAGAAACATTGGCCCTGAGCCCCCGGGGCTGGCACAGCACCGCAGGCTGCCTGCAGAGCCTCCAGCCTTAAAAACCAGGCAGCCATTATCAGGGCAGCACAGCGGCTGGGGAGGTAGGGAGGGGGGACAGGCAGAGGGCAGGCACTTACCTGACTTCAGCCAGCTGAAAATTAGGGGTCTAATCTCAGCCCGTCACCTGGGCAGCTCCTGCAGCGGACCAGGGCTGCTCAGCCTGCTCCAGCGGGTGCCGCTGCTGGTAGGCAAACACCCTCTCCCCTATATGTGGCGGTCCCGACCCCTTCATCTGGGTTAGCTCCTTAATTTTTAGCCAGTCAAAGTAGGCAGAATACACCATGATCCTCAAGCGACTTGGAAGAGGGAAGGCATATGGGCAGTCACAGCTCATCAGGCTGCTGCTGGCCTTGCACATGGGGGATCCCCGTCAAGATAACCCCTAAACACTCCACTTGATATCAGAAAGCACCCCTTGGACCCTGCACTTACACCTGTGCATCCTTTACACGTGCTGGCCAGAGATTTTTCTGGCCCCTGGTAGGATGCTGGGGCTGGAGGTGGGATGCAGATGCTGCAGGGCAACGCAAACCCCGTTGCCTCTTGGAAGTGGAGTCCACCACTGCCAGCATGTCACTGCAGGCAGCATATCGGGGCTCATCCAGAAGGAAAAATTATTCCCATGGGCTACCCACACCACTGTCCCTGGCTTGGGCTTGCGCCTGGATTTTTGGCCCAGGGTGAGGTGGGTTACCCTCTGCACCCTCTTTCCTCCTTGAGGAGAACTACCCAACGAGCTCCCCCGTGCCTCCCATTTCTGGCATTAATTGACAGAGACTGGGAAACCCTGCTTCTCCAAGAAACCCCTGAGGACAGAGCCGGCCAGAAGAATCCTCGCCGTAATCCCATTTACCTTCTCCTCCCTCCCTGCACTGCGTCCAACCAGACCCCAGGGGGATTTACGCACTTCCAGCTGTGGATTTCATCTTAAACAGTCAAAATGTGTCCATTGTGGACGTGCTACAGATCTGCTGCGTAACAGCCCCTGCCTTGTAGGGGCCGGAGGGCTGCTAATTGGCATCCGAGTGCACCAGGGCGCTTCTGGTGACTAATGCCAGTGACGACATTTTCTTTTACCTGGTTTCTATTGTCAGAGGCTCAAAATCCCCAGTAGTGGGACTTGGCCTCGCTGCACTCAGAGCCAAGTGCTTCAGTGCTTTTTTAGTGGCAAAACAGGCGAATTGACTGATTTTCCAGCTGTGCTCATCAGAGCTTCAGCGCTGAGTCCCCCGCGTGGGGTGCAGCGCGGTTGGCCTGGCACAAAGCTGCTTGGCCTGGCCACTGCTAACAGCACAGCAGGCTTCAATGATGCCAATAAATGGCAAAGGGGTATTGCCTCTGGCTGCTGGACCGATCAGCGCTGTTTTAGAAGATTTACAAGCTGGTTTTTAAGGACAAGTGCGTTATACAAGCCAGGATGCTGGCTCTCAGGCAACCAGGGTGCCATATGGCTGTGGGTTTTCCCTATGCTTAAGGCCAGGACGTTTCTTGCAGCCACAACTTGGCTGCAAGCAAGTGGATGGAGTACAGGCATCGCTCTGGGATGCTTTCTGGGCTCTGCCGGCCATTGTGCCTGTCGCCCGCAGGCATTTTGGTCACCTCCTCGCCCCGCCATTCTCCCCCCACCCACCTCCCCTGCACCCAGGAGATAGTGATGCAGAGACGACGAGGCTACCATATCACCCAGCCACAGGCAAGACAGGGCCCGCCTGATTAACGCTGCGCCAGTTTGGGAGGTGGCGGTCCGCCATCACCCTGGGATGATGGGACATTCCTACCCAGCTGGCAGCTGATCTGCAGCCGCAGAGCCTTGGCGAGGGGCGGCTCGACCGCATGTCGGGCCCCTGCACATTTCGCCTGTGCTTACGTGACATGTTTATCGGGGTCAGCAGCCCCTGGTCAGGAAGGGGAAAAAAAAAACCACCACCCAAACAAACACAAGATACCGAAGCCCTTGGGGAAGGGGCTGGTAAGCAGCATACCAAGCACTGTGCACACCAGCAGTGTGCAGTTCACCCCTCGCTCACCCTCTGCTTGCCCCC
This sequence comes from Steatornis caripensis, assembly GCA_013398225.1. Taxonomy (NCBI): domain Eukaryota; kingdom Metazoa; phylum Chordata; class Aves; order Caprimulgiformes; family Steatornithidae; genus Steatornis; species Steatornis caripensis. The sequence continues at coordinate 211,347 of VZSC01007891.1, forward strand.
AGTGCCCCACTTTTGGAGGTTTCCTCCCCCAGGAGTAGGTAGGACCACACACACTGTTGTTTCAGTGGCTGTTTTTCTAAAAAACATGCACACACCCCACCAGCCTGAGACACCATGCCCTGAACCCCATTTTTTCCCTTCCTCCTTTCTCCGTCCCTACCAATCCCCCAAGGCAAGACTATCCCATGCAGCCTGGAAGTAGCTGCCCTGAGCTGCTCTATCCCCTTTCCTTTCTAGTCCCAGCCCCTAGCATGCCAAATGCTAGCCCTGTCCCAAACTCAACGGCAACAGCCACATTCTGCTGGGAGGCGGAGGGAAAAGCCTGGACCTCAGGCAGCACAGGGACAGAGGCTGAGTCCCAGCCAGAGCAAGACCTGGCACTGCACGGGTGCTATGGAGAGCCAGCTGCTGAGCTCAGCACCTGGCCTCTTGCACCACCGCCAGGTTGCCCAAGCGCCTCACACGGGTGACAGAAACCTGCAACCCAGTTTTACAGGAATTTGTGACTTACGAAGTGGCTTACCTTACCTAGGGAAAGCAGTCACTGCAGCCGTGCCCATGAAGGAATGGGTCTGCAGTTGCCTGCAACCCCTGCCCCAGGGGCCACGACACCATGGTGAGGTTATCACACGCTGAGCGAAGATGTGCTGCCTCAACTAGCCTCATTGGGGCTGCCACCATGTTGTTACACCCCACTCCCATCCCATCTTGCAGTAGAATCATAGAATCGTTTTGGTTGGAAAAGACCTTTAAGATCATTGAGTCTGACCGTTAACCCACCACTGCCAAGACCGCCACTAAACCATGTCCCTGAGCACTACATCTACAAGTCTTTTAAACAACTCCAGGGACGGTCACTCAGCCACTTCCCTGGGCAGCCTGTTCCAATGCTTGACAACTCTTTCGGTGAAGAATTTTTTCCTAATATCCTATCTAAACCTACCCTGGTGCAACTTGAGGCTATTTCCTCTCGTCCTATCGCTTATTACTTGGAAGAAGAGACCGATGCCTCCTTTCGGGTAGTTGTAAAGAGCGATAGTCTCCCCTTAGCCTCGTTTTCTCCAGGCTAAACCACAGTTCCCTCAGCTGCTTCTCACAGGACTTGTTCTCTTTCACCAGCTTCGTTGCCCTTCCTTGGACACGCTCCAGCAACTCAATGTCTTTCTTGTAGTGAGGGGCCCAAAACTGAACACAGTATTCAAGGTGCAGGCTCACCAGTGCCAAGTACAGGGGGACCATCACTTCCCTGGTCCTGCTGGCCACACTATTTCTGATACAAGCCAGGATGCTGTTGGCTGCCTTGGCCATTTGGGCGCATTGCTGGCTCATATTCAGCTGCCTGCTGACCAACAGCCTCAGGTCCTTTTCCGCCAGAAAGCTTTCCAGCTGCTCTTCCCTATGCCTGTAGCGTTGCATGGGCTTGTTGTGACCCAAGTGCAGAACTCAGCACTCAGCCTTGTTGAACCTCAGACAACTGGCCTTGGCCCATTGATCCAGCCTGTCCAGATCCCTCTGTAGAGCCTTCCTCCCCTTAAGCAGATCAACACTCCTGCCCAGCTTGGTGTCGCCTGCAAGCTTACTGAGGGTGCACTTGATGCCCTCGTCCAGATCATTCATAAAGACATTAAACAGAACTCGCCCCAACACTGGGGAACACCACTTGTGACTGGGTGCCAGCTGGATTTAACTTCATTCACCGCCACTCTTTGGGCCTGGTCATCCAGCCAGTTTTTTACCCAGCAAAGAATACACCCGTCCAAGCCCTGAACAGCCAGTTTCTCCAGGAGAATGCCGTGGGAAATGGTGTCAAAGGCTTTACTAAAGTCCAGGTAGACAACATCCACAGCCTTTCCCTTATCCACTAAGCGGGTTACCTTGTCATAGAAGGAGATCAGTTTAGACAACCAGAACCTGCCTTTGATAAACCCATGCTAACTGGCCTGATCACCTGGTTGTCCTGTATGTGCTGTGTGATGGCACTCAAGCTGACCTTCTCCAGCACTGAGGTCAGACTGACAGGCTTGTAGTTCCCCAGATCCTCCCTCCAGGCCTTCCTGTACATGGCTGTCACATTTGATAACCTCCAGTCAACTGGGACCTCCATGGTTACTCGAGCCTCCCAGCTGATGCCTCCATCACCTGCATCCAAGGTCCTCATTGAGCCCTTTGCCTTCCTCTCTTTAGACGGTGCCTCCAGCCTGCAATTAAGGCTCTTCCATAATTGCCAGGAGCCTCTCTGCAGAGCAACAGCTCACATTTATACTGGGATGGGGCTGAATGAGGAGCAGTCAACCCCAGCTCCTCCATCCTGCCAAAAAAGCAACATGCCTCACCCAAAACCAGGAGACGGCAAGTGTCTGAGATCCCTCTGATCTCCCCCAGGATATGTACGTACTCTGCCAGTAATTTGCGGTGCCATCTGCCCCTGCCAATACTGGATTTACCAATGCGACCCAGGCTCAGCTCTTCCTCCATGGGGCTGAGGGTCCATGTGGGATTTTCAGCACAGTGTGGTGAAACAGATTACTTCCTCTCCAAACCCAAAGGTGGAGCAGGCAGCTGGATAATAGCACTGCAGTGCTCCTCTCACTCTCTGGCCAGGGGCTGGGGGTGCTCCTACTGCTTTCCCTCCCCAAATCCAGAGAGAGAGAAGACGTGGGTTAGGATGCCCCAGAATCACACAGGAACCTGGAAAAATGACCCCGCTACTGCCACAATGGTTTAGGGACACATTTCCCTCAATGAACATATTTTTCTCAGCAAAGGGGAAGATTTTATTAAGTTAAAAGTGAACAGCACAGCAGAGCAGCAGCAGCTGCCATCTTGGGGGGGGGGATTGGCTCCGGTGGGTGCAGTAGCAGCCTCACAGCAGCTCTTCCCCAGAAAGGAGAGACGCCGTGGCCCTGGGCTCCTGCCATTTCGGGTTCTTGAAGGAGCCAAAGGACAGTCATGGAGAGAGCTCGATCATGCGCGGACTCTTGCCAAGGTCTTCTCTTTCAAAAGTCCCAGGCAAGTATGTCCGTGGCAGACTGCCCTGGCGGCTCCCTCCTATGGCTTGCAGGTCTTCTCCACAGGTCCCTGGAAGTGGCATGGTAGGGGAGCGTGGTCCTCGCCATACATCCCAGGGGAACCAAGGAGATATTTGGAAGAGAGGGAATATGTGCTGAAGGTGGCTGTGTGGCTGGGAGCAATGGGGCTGGGGAGGGGGGGAAAACCAGATTCTCTGTTTCAGGTTAGAAAATGCTGGTGATGTAGTAAAAGCTTTCCCCCTCCTCTTCCCCTTCTTCCTGAGGGGAAAAAAATCCTCTATAAAATATAATTTTCACATATAAAATCCTGAAGAAGGTGCATGTAAGGAGCCAGTCCAAACAATGTGCTCATGTATGCAGGCAAAAGGGGTTCATCAAAAAAGCTTTGGGAGGGGAGTGAGGAGGCTAAGGGCTGCCAAGATGGTAACAGATGGTATTCAACCTCCCCCTCCCCATAAGTGAGGAATGGAGCAAATACAAAACAAGAACAGATAAACAAACGAAGAGCAGACCTAAAGAGAAACAAAACCAGAAATGGTTTAGAAAGAATCCACCGAGCACAGAAATATCATCCCTTCTGCTCCCCCAGAAGATGGCCGTCTGGTGCCCTGCTACAGACCCACTCACTCATCTCATGCCCACTGGCAAGCACTGGCGGAGCAGGATGACCCCAATCCCAATGGCCACAGCATCCAAGCAAGAAGCAGATGTGCTCTGGACAACGGGATGCTCTCGTTCCTGTCACCCTGCTTCCCTCCCCAACTGCTTTGATGCAGACCTAAAATTTCCATGCTGTGATAGGGAAACCGCTCCAAAGGCAAATGCGGCAGAAACATCACCTACGTACATAGCACATAAATGCCCCCATGCTGTCACCCAAGCCATGGAGAGAAGGCCAGCATGTGGCTGGCTCCCACCACCAGCCTGGCTGAGCAGCGCTTGGTGCTGGCTGCAGGAGCATCAAGAACACCACGTTGAGAACGGGAATGGGGGCCTTGGGAGAACGTCAAGGACAACAGGAGGACCAGAAGTGCAGGACGAGAGGATGCAAGAAGCAGAGAAGGAAGAGTTTAAGCCTGAAGTTTCAGCACTGAGTGGAGCAGGAGCAATGGGCGGCTTCGATCCCTCTGTCAAAGTGGCGCAGCTGGCTGCACCTACATGGGATGTCACAGCATTGCCGGTGCTCACCGTTACTTGCCAACACTGTTGCACAGCGATTCCTTCTCCTGCAGAGCCGCCATGGCCAGGCGCAGGTGCTCCTTCAGCTGCTCGATTTCTCGCTCCGAGCGCACCTTAATGTGATTCAGCTCTGCATAGACGTCTTGGTATTTCCCTGAGGCAAATCTCTTATCCTGCCAGGGGAGGGAGAGAGGTCAGCAGGTTTTAGGGCTGATATTAGAGAGACAGGCGGCAAGGTGACCCTAGCAGGAGAAGGGACAGCAGGTCAGGAGGGAAGAGCAAGCCCTGGGTTTGAAGCCCATCGCAATCTGAGCCACACAGAAATCTTTCAAAAGAAGAGCGTGGAACTAGCGCTTCCCAAACCCTGGGCTGGGGAGGAAGGCAGAGTCACTGGTCCCACAGCAGCGGCGATCTGCAGCATCAGATTGAGGAGATGATGTGGGCTTTACCGTGGCTCATGTGCATTTGGGCCAGCCGTATGGAAAAATAAACTCCAGAGATGCAGGCCGCTGAAAGGGCCAGTCCCAGCCACTTATACAGTAAAAAGTTTAAGCGAGAAAGTGATATACTCCTGGAGCATCACTGAATCTCAAAGCCTCCTTCAGGTTCCCCGTTGGCAGGGGTCTTTGAAAATCCCTCTGAAGAGGCTGCTGCCAGTGGAGGGAGCAGCAAACCCAGCAACGGTGCCCAAGGAAACACATTCGCCCAGCGAGGGGACAGCTAGCGGAGGAGAAGGTGGTTGGGGAAGTGGAGTGCTGGGGAGCCTTCATCTGGGCTTCCCACCTGGGAAAGAAGGGTTCCTGGTTTGTCCACGCTTATATGTACACACATCTGGGGAAAACAGCAGCAAAGTCTCCGTAACATTTCCCTGGTACAATATAAGTCCATGCCAGCCCACGCTGTTCGGAGCATGTGGCTGCTATGTGCTCAGGAGCAAGCAGGAACAAGGAGCACAGGTGACAAGAGGGTTTGGCCTGAGCATCCCATCAAACCCAGCCAAATCCTGATGATATACAGCCCTGGTGCTCCCCTCCTTCCCCTCTCCTGCTGCTTTCCCAATGGCTCCCAGAAAACACTGACCTTTTGCATCATCTGCAGCTCCTCCCGGAGGCATTGCACCTCTTTTTTTAGGTATTGGAGCTCATTCTCCTTCACCCGCAGCAGCACCTGGGCCAGGGAGGGGGGAAAGGAATCAGAGGTGACTTAAGAGCCACCGCCTTGGAAAGGCCGGCGGTCCCCGGCGCAAGCGCAGCGGTCCAAAAGGAAGGAAGGGCCAAGAAGGCCAGGGCAGGAAGCGGCACGAGTGCCCCGGGAGAGCNCATCTGCAGCTCCTCCCGGAGGCATTGCACCTCTTTTTTTAGGTATTGGAGCTCATTCTCC
>VZSC01007893.1:0-17039 GCA_013398225.1 Steatornis caripensis
TCCTTCGCAGCTTGGACTAGACAGCTACCCTTAAGATGGTTAAATCAGGTGACACTTAGGACATACCAAAATTATAGTAATACTTTCATATACATCTACTGAGTGGGTACTGAGAAGACAAAGGCCTTGGTGCCAACTTGAAAGAACACCTAAAAGGCACTGTACTGGTCTAGCAAAGTGTGTTTTACCTATTAATCACAAGTTACACAGTACAGCTACGCTTCTCTCGAAGACCTTACATGCAATGCATCTGACCAGCACCCAGGACACCCCGGACGGGGAAGACAGGCCTGTAACACAGGATCAGGCTTTTCATCACAGTCATCGGCCACGTGCTCAAAGTGCCTCTGTCTCATAGTTTGCCTAACGTATGACTAAAACTTGCCTTTGGGTCAAGTGTGGATAAAGCCTGATTTTAGCAGGATGCATGCCCAGCACATGCTGAAAACAAGGCACTTCCAAATGTGCTTCATGCTGGGCACTGCTGCTAGAACTGGTCATTTACAAATCCTGACCTGCTTAAGCAGTAATAATAATTTAGCTACCCAGTTTTGTCCTTCACCCCAAAAACTTGGGGAGATCTTATGTCAAGTATTGCCTCTCATACATGCTTAAGGTGAACAAGATTGTCAAGCATTTATGATCTTGACACTGTTACATTTTTATCATATTAAACTTTTCAGCATCTATTGCAGTGAGTATCAAGCTGTTTGTCACAGTAGTATCTGTCTTAGATAATTCTTTCTTTGGCAAAAAAAGCTCTTCAACAATGAAATAATCATAGTAGCACATTGACCACATCTTGAGTTTGGGCATATGTCCCAAGTAGATCTATTTCGAAAGCAATGAAGCACAACCTAAAACTGAATGGAATAATTTGTCACTATCTTCTACCATGGAAGGGAACTCCTGTAGTTTTTTTCTTCTATTCTTTGTGGAAAGTAACCTTTTAACTCCTTACATGTAATGTGATTATTGCTATTGTCAGCATAATTGATTTTTTTTTCTCCCAGAAATATAATCTACTGGAAACTGAAACAGTATTGAAAAGTTTCCATGTAAAAATTGAAGATACTGTTTTGTGTCAGGTTTCTATATTGCTCCAAGTTCTTCTTGCAGCTTGAACCTGCGCCTTCCCCAAACCCTCCAGTTGCCTATTTCTATGAACATTACAATGAAATCAGCTTAGAAGGTCAAAAAACTAAAAAAGAGAGTGGGGTGGGGCAAACAGAAGACAGACCTATCTTGACATTCTTAAAGTACGAACTATTTATATTTCTAGCATACTCAGTTTTTGTACAGTTGTCAACAGGAAGTATTAAGACATTTTACTCCACAATAAGGATAGTAATCTTAAGAACCAATTTAATCTTAAGGCCCAATTACTGGCATAATTGGAATTTGGAAGTTTTAATGAACAGTTTGTACAATGCTGTTCATCACAAGTATGGACAAGAACAATTTAGAGGGTTATATTTTTTTATAATAGGCAGAATTAAAAATGACGACTCATTTGGACAAAGATAGATGTCTAAAGTGTTCAGTGTCACCAAGAGATTTGAGTAATGACTGGTTTTCTGCTTTTGAACAGAAACTAAAGCTACTTAAGCAACAGAAATTTATTTCTAAATGCTTTATTTTACTAGCATTCAGTATTAAGGGGTCCAAAAAATATTTGGCATTCTCTGAAGTGTTTAGATCATGTTATCAATGATAATATTTTCCATGAGACTTCTACTTGCTTTTGTAGCTGTTTTGATGTGAGAGCCACCTGAACTTACACACTTAGTTATTTTTAAACACTGCTATAATACAGTGGAGGTAAAAATAACTTTGATTTCCAACTGAGAGTCTCTAAACAAACTTTAGAAAATTTAAAACCTCACAAAAGTCTTGAGACAAAATCTTGCTGCAATAATGATCAGGTGACCTAAGGTTTCAGAAAACCACACATTTACTGATAAACCATAATGGGAAGTGCAAGGGTTCAATAGCATCGCTTAGACTAAAGCAGTAAGTGTCTCTGCAACTGTAACTGTTTAGAAGTTTAAAAGAGTTATTCAGAAAATAAAACAACAGAAAATTATGCTCTTTTCATAAACTACTTGAAATATTTCACAGAATTTTCCTAATCTCTCCGGTATACCTTCACAAGCAGACATAAATGTGTTGTCCGAAGAGACTCTCAGCTCAGATATGCAATGTTTCTCTTACAAAAATAATCTGGTACTGTAAAAAGATATCCCAAGCTCTCCTCCCTGCCAAACCAAGTCTAGACACAGTAGCCATGTGATAGCAGTATCTCATGCTTTTATTTCAGAAGTTGGGGGGGGTCTGGGCAGTGTTTCTGTTTGTTTGGGTTTTTTTAAATAGGAGTATACTTTCACTTCTACAGATTACTATCAGAGGGATTTCCAGGTGCTCAGAGATTCACATTCACAGAGCACCGTACAGGATGAGTGCCTTCCCATAGGTACTTAAGGGCTTACCCAACCCACCACCATGCTTTCCGGCAGGGTGTAAGAGGAACAGTCAGAAATCCAGACTTCAATCACTGAAGAACAGTCGATTAACACATTGAATCAGTGATACACTGTGATAGAGTCAATAGGGTGATACCTCATCACCTTGTTTACTGTATTAATGACAGGGTTTTGGTCTTTTTACTATATACAGGACATCTCTCCAGCCTTCACAGCATGTTAAGTGCTATTTGCCTTCTAACCAGAGCTTATTGCAGATACCTGCGTTTAATTATATTGGCCATCCTTCTCCCCTCACTTTTTTTTTTTTAAAGTATGGGAGCAAAGGGAACATGTAAGGGAAGAAAAGCGTGGGGAAAATGCCTGTTCAATTCAAATCCTAACGCAGCCATTGGTAAAACCAATCCAAGAATCATATTTGGGTGTTCCAAAAAGAGAGCAAGTGTTGTTTAAGATCTCTGCAAGAGTGACAGTGTAGCCTTAAACATATGGTGCTGATTTTGTATTTTCAAATACCCTCTCTCTTCTCTGGTCAGGACTTCTGTCAAAAGTGAAAAAAAGTCATAATTATTTACATATTTCACCTGACATACCTAATTATTACACTAAGAACTCTGCTACAGCAGAATGGAAAAAAGGAATTGTTTACGGAAACCAACACCTGGAACAAAAAAGTTCAAAATGTTTTGGTACTATGGAGACATTTAGAAATGTTGATAAATTCTGTTTCATTAGAAAGGTGATTGGCAGCTGCAGTTTTGCATTTCAGTTTCTGAATCTTGAAATCTCCTCTTCCCACAAAAGAATGCTGCTTCAAAGCCTTTGTGTCTGGAAGTGAAAGCACCAGAGTAACTGCCACAGGATGGGCTGCCCAACTGCTCTGAACAGGCCAGGGTGCCCAGCACCTTGGGCCGTTTGATGAGAGGCCTGCAGCTGAACAGACTGGGCCATGTGTGTCCTCATCCTTGCGTGCATAGGAGCCACCTGGAAACAAACAGCTCAATCATGAGAGAATAGAGATAGCGAGGAAAATTTTAGCTCCCTGATCAAAAACATAGGAGGTTGATGCCCTAGTCAGAAACACCGCAGACCCAGCAGATGTGCAGCCTAGCAAGTTCTGCTGAAGAGGTCAGCTAGACTCTCTGAGTGGTTGTTTATATGAAATTTAATTTAAGGCAGCAGCATCCTCCCTCTGTCTCTCGGAATAATACTAAAGAGAAACACCAGGTGGAAGAAGGAGACAAGAAATCAAACAAATTCTGTACTTCATCTGGGATCACATTTTGACCACCTCCCAGAAGAGCTGGCCATCGATAAGCCACACTAACAAGGTGCTATTTAGCTTGGCCAACTTCGCAGCAACACCGAGCCAGCCTGTGCCCCAGCAAGCACCAGGACCGTGGCTCTACCAACAACAGCTACTGAGAGCCAGCTCCAGCTGCTCTGAAGTTCAGGACTCCACCTTTAACGAGCCTAATTAATTTACTTTCAAGGTAGCCTGACTCCAGATTGCACTGTATTTTCCAAACGTCTTCCATAAAGCCAGGGGTAAGAGACACATGCTCTCCTTGAGCCTTGACATGGTCCCAGGGCATCCCCTCCAGCATAGGCACTGCTCAGCACCTCTGCCGGCTGAAGGGAAGGACCCAGTGCCTGCTCCCAGGAGGGCCTAGGGGAAAAAAAAATTAGAAGGGAAAATACTGCAAAGGAAAATATTCTGATGGAAGATTGAACCCAGATTTTATTATTAAAGCCAGTCCTCAGATGAAGAATTCAAACTGCTAAAAGCTTTTTTTTTTTAAATACTTTTTTAAAAAGAAGTGATACAGAAAAAAAGAGATCACTGCCCTCATTAAAAGGTGCTTTTATTTCCTTATTCACTCCCTCCATTTTCCAACATAATTTTCTTCCGCTCCTGACAACTTCTGCATTATTTATACAACGGCCAAAGCATAATTGGCCTCTTTCACATGGGTGAATATCAACATATGGTGGGGGTGGGGGGGAAGTAGGGCAGGGAGAATGCAGATAAGTGACAATTTCCACATTCATACAGTTGTACTCTGACAGCATCACATATTTTAGATGTACTGTTCTGCATTTCTATAGTTGATGTCTAGCTTAAAGGTTCATTTAACTATAAAAACATCATGTTCAGCTACTAACTCAAAAGGAGGATAGAAAGGAATGAGAAATTCTCATGACCAAAGATGTCAACAAGACAACCATTTTGCTGTGATATAATTTTTCAGAGTACTGGATCCTTCTTTCTAGACCATTCTAATTTAAATTTACTTTAGACCTAACATGAAGACACAATTCCTACTATACACAGTACTATAGCCAATTCTCAGTTTTCAGAGGAAGAAACTGTGGAAGCTTAAAATACACATCTTATTTTGTACTCCACATGACCAGCTTCTGTTTTATCTTAATATAGCAGATTTTTTCCCTTATTTTTTTTCCACAGCACTTCATTGAAAAAATATTTTACACCCTGAAGTTTTAACATCACAGTGTATCCCCACATAAATAGATGTGATGCAGTGAATTAAAGAGGGTCACATATACCAGGATCACCTGAGCAGATTTCTACATACAAATTACACAAAGCTATTTAAACAGATTCTGCACTACAGCTCAGAAAACATGATTTCATCTCAGTCACAAACCACACCAAAACTACAGCCTCAAAGTACATTAAGATGGAAGCAGGAGGGGTAAATGTGTGCAGGGAGGCAAGCAAGGCAGAACCATGCTAACCCCCAAAAGCACTATGTCTGTTCAGGTGCAAAACTTAGTGCAATTCAGAGGGGGAAAACACACTCTAGCAACACCTGGCTGCTGCTTTTCTTCTCTCCTCTGAGAGCTTTGCTGACCAGAGGAGAGGTAATACAACAAGCCTTCCAGTACTTTGCCAAGTGTGATGATTTCCATCGCTACCATTTGTGCAGACCTGCTCGGTTCCCTGCACACTTCAGGCAAGATCCAAAGCCTGGTGAAGCTGATAGCACTCTCCCTATCAGCTTTAGTGTTCAGGTTTCAGAAAATGTTATCTCTCTTAACTGCTGTGATTCACACTAATGTAAGGTGTTTCCTTTCATGCAAGCCCACTTTCATCAGCACAGACTGGACAAGACAGACTTCAACAAACTACCCATTACCATGAATAAAATATTGTCATCTCCAATCCAACAGACCTCTTTATTTACAGTTTTACTGACAAGATGTTCATCTTTCTGTGGAGTTGATAGTAAAGTTTTCGTTACTATTAAGAACTCAAGATATAAATTTTAATCTTTCCTGACAGCACTGCACAGATTCTGCAGACAAATTTGCTATTCTATACAGCAAAACATTTATCTCCAAATATTCTTTTTAAACCTAGCCTCTTGCACAAAGTTACTGTACTACTGAGGCTGACATATTCCCATGAATCAAACACAGTAATACCAACTGCAGTAAAATAAATAATTTGAGCTGAATTTTAATCTGGTACTTCCAAATACACCTCCACTCCCCTTTGGGCAATTACTTTTTTATTTGCAACTGTTAAAAGCAATTTTAAGCAGTCACCGCACACTAGTTTTACACATAGATCTAATTCTCCTCTTCATAGAAAAGATGGTACTGTGATTAGCACTATTAATTTGGATTCAGAACATCTGAGTTCAGTTTTCAGCCGTGCCACAGGCTCCCCAGTAAGGCCTTAGGCACATCACTTAGGATTCAAGTGTCCCACATCAGGTGTCTAAAAATTAGCTGATGAAGTCTCATCTAGTGATCCCAGACTTTTTACAGTCACCAGAAAGGAAGAGATACTTCACAGAGCAGTCTGTCTCACATCAAGACAGACGCCTAAGGTAGGTCAAATGAATCACCTTCCGAGGGTATTTAAAGTTAAATGAGATGAATCCCATCCTTAATCTCCCTCTGCCATTGATCTCCATCTGTCATACAGGATTTATGTTTCACCACATCAATAGGACGCTACTTTGATTGGCTCCTACATAATATAAATGACCATCTGATGTCTACAGACTTGTAGACTTCACAAAAAGCTAATCCCAAAATCTTCACCCAAAATCTTCAGGTCTACCTTCAAGACAAGCTACCTGGGCAGTTATGGGTTTGGCTTTCGATTTGTTTCATCCATTTATGCTACCACTTATCAGAGTACGACTAAACATTCTCCTGTATCATCTTCACTTTGAAAGGGGGAGCAGAAATCTCCAATAATTACATAACCCTCTGGACAGATAAACTGGCTCCTGCACTGGGGAAGCTGATGTAGCAGAACTCTGCTAATTCCTCTATCACAGAAACCTTTAGAAATTGCTTTCTGGCATGAAGCAGCTAGTCTCTTAAGTATTACTGGAGCTGGAACTAGTTTATCTCCTTTAAGCCAGATAAATTCCCCCCTGGCCACATAAGGCTAAAATCCAGCCCCTTTGTACCATCCCACCTGCAAAGAATTAAAATCCCAGTTGTGAGCATGGCATTATCCATAAAATAGCTCCCTTCAGCAGCAAGCCAAACAGTTTATCCAGTTTTAAACTGGGAAGTGGCAAATCAGATTACTAGGAAACTTTTTTCTATTTAAAACCAATAAATTCACAACTTCTACCAGGAGGAAGGTAAAGAATAACTCAGCGTAGTTTATAAATAGAACTCTAAACTGAGTGTCCAAGTCCCCTAGTATGAACAGTATAGCCCTAATGACCAGCAAAATATACCTAGCAGAGTGCCTAACAGACAAGCATTCACATTTTCAAGTATGAAGTTTCCATGATACAATTAAAATCCCTTTGAAGGAAAAGGTTGATATGGTTACAGCAAGGAATTGTTTATTGATCTCTGGGGGCCTTAAATAATGGCACTTTTCAACATTTGGGCTAATTATTATTTGTTTTGCACAACAGTCCACATCCCCAGTCAAAGATCTGGATCCTATTATGTTAGGCACAGTATAAACACATTACAAGATATGTCAGGCTCTGCTCTAAAGCGACTGCAAAGTAAACACTGCTTCTTGCAAACATGGAGCAGCTCCTGATGAAACAGCTGTCACCGGTTACAACCCACATTTGGAATTCATCATGTTAACAGAGGATGTAGAAAGGTGAGCCATCACCCCCAGATCTTTTCCTTTATTCCATACAAAAAAAAAAAAAAAGAGAGAGAAACTTGCCCACCACAAATTAGGATGTTTGCCAAAAAAATAAAATACTGCTTTTGATTTTCCCATGTGTCCAGGTAAGCAAGCAGCCTACAAAAGTGCGATAGGTTTAAAAGCCTAACTAGTTATTCTAACTGATGGTGACAACGACTTTTTATCTTGCCTTCCGATTCACCAATAAGTGCTTTCAAGGAAAAAAAACACTCCTAAGTTTCTGGGATCTTATTCAGCTCATCTAATAAAATGAAATATGATTTACTGAGAAATATGTTAACAAGAATTCTGGTCTTAACCAAGCCAGAATTGGATGTAGAATATTAGGCCAAGTTTGATGGAAAAGCAAAGTGGCCTGAATCAGTTACTTTGTAACAGGAAACAAAAGTGCAGCATGTGTCCATTGCAGGCTAGCTCTGTGCCCCTTATCTAGGAAAAACCACCCATGCATTTACTACTGTTGTTATTATAGCTATTGTGCTTGCTTTGACTGTATCCACATCTGCAAGGATACTGGCCCCTATGGTGAATACTCTTATTGCACCTTAGTCTTAGCGACTAACTAACTTGCTGCAACTAACTAGCTACCATTGGTTCCATCTCTGCTATGCACAGATTACGTAGGACATCATCTTTTATCTCAGCACCAACATGTACAGAATTTTTGACTGTCAGTAAACATACAGCCTCTCCGCTTGCACGCTTCACTACTGCTCATTTAGTTCCTCCCAGTCCTACTGAAGTTTCACGTACATACAGAAAACTCATACACTGAACATTTATGGGGCAATAGCTTTAAACTAAAACAAACTTGACTCATCCCAATCTATAGACTTGCACAGTCTTTAAGGGTGAGATTTCCAGTACATTCCCCCACTATTTTTTTTTTTACAAGCACTACAGCATGAGATAAACACCAAGCAGAGTTCTACATTATTTACAACACACCTCTCAAACTTTGCACTTAGAAACCATTCACCACACTTATCCCTAAGTCTGACCAAAGTAACTACCTTTAAGTATCTTACCAGCAGTACAGCTGTAAGTAGGACAGTTTAAGTTTTTTTTTCACAGTTTAAGTGCTTACATTGCCTCATCAGCATACTCCTAAGCTATTAAAAATCATCAATACATTTATCCCCAAAGGACCCATGAAATAGCCAATATTTGGCCTAATGGAAGAAAAAAACCCTTGAATAATTTGTTAACTATAACAATCTGAATATGTCTTCAACTAGGCTCAAGTACTCACTACATCCAGCTATGGCTTTCTGCCCAACCTCGTGATCATCCTTTCAAACCCACACATTCACTTACCATAAGCATCTGAAGCCAACATTGCAAGCTATACTAAGAGTTTGGATTTTTACCTCCTCAGAAAAGATTACTTTTCCTCATCACAAAAAAGTTTACAGAACTGAGAGGGGAAGGTGGTAACACCATAGACTAAGGGATACCGGGTGATAATCCCTTCCAGGTGATAATCCCTTCCAGCAAATAATTTACCTTTATTCTGTGAAACCAGTTAAAACCATTGAAACCTTAAGTTATTTTAAGATAAAAGCATTTGAAGAACAGAGCCACTCCAAGAGCCAAATTTCAACCCAAAGTAAATTAAACGCCCCCAGCTTCATGTTAATACTAAAAGGAAATTCAAAAAGCTGTAACTAGAGTAGTATTGACAAGCTTCATTAAAATTGTGCCAATTGCTTTTCCTTCCACCTATATACAATACATACATTTTGGAATCCTGTTGATGTGTACAGATATCCATGAGCTATCTGAAAAGGCAGAAAAATGTTTTGGCTTTCGGGATACATTTGAGTACTTCATCAACAACGTAGACAGTCTCTGCTGTGCCTGCAGGAGTCTGGTTCATCATCACCTTATGGACTTTTTGCTGGTTGCTGCTTTGGAAGCCAATTGACATTACAAAGAGAGCTCAGTCCAAAAGTCTGAGCTGATACTGAGATAAAATATTTATTACTATTCTTGTTCTTCTAAAATAGTGGTTTTCATTGTGAGTTTTATGCCTTGCTCACCTACAACAACACAGAACTTCCATCAATATTTATAATTTATTCTACAGTAAACAGCTCATAATTATTAGCCAGTGTATGATTTGTAAAGCAAATATTTGCATATCAAATATTAAAGGAGGTCCAAGTCATTATTCAAAGTGGACATATATTTTGAAAATGACAAATGAAAGGAAGAACTACAGCACACTACTTCATGTGGTTTCATCCCAGAAGACTGTACTTGAAGTTTTCTCAGCAACCTAAAAGAGTGCTAACTACAATACACATTAATATAGAAAACAACCTTTCCATCCTATTACATAGGATTTACAAAAATAAAACAAATATACAAGATAAGAGCAGTGAAGGCCTTGCACATACCACAAAGCGGCAACCGACCTCTGTCAAGGTCACAAGGGCATTGCCTGGTGTTTCTCTGCTCTAACTAGCAGCTGAGTAAGCTAAGAAACCTCGAGGTAAGAAAGCTGAATCTGAAGAGTGAGTCCAAGATAACTCCTTTTTATTAGTATGTGAAAAACAACTATGACTAAATGAAAACTACGGAAAAGATAAAAAGGCACCTACTGACAGACTTTTCCTGAGGAAATATTAGTATGTCCCAGATACAGTTATCAAATGCAACAGTTTAACAAATACATCTTTAATTAAACACTTGGGCTGTTAGAAGAGAGGTAAACTTCAATTTCAGGATCCAGAAAGCCTTCAATTCAACTATCACTATACTCAGTCAGGTAAGTATTTGTCTTCCACCCTCACCTGGGCTACTCAAGGACTTATCTTCTGCAATTCAGTGGGAGGACATTCTCAAAAGTAACTCTTACCTGCCACTTCAGTAGACCTGTACCCTCCTCCTAAAAGACCTGCTGCGTTACCAATACCACCAATTAACCAAGCATGACTTGACACACGGAAAGAGGACGTGGAAGAGCCTCACCAAGACAAGTTTATCCTGGTGCAAAGCAGATGCATGACAGAGTTCCCTGGCTCAGACGCCACGCACAACGAATGCCACTTGTAAGGCCAGCTCCAGAACACATTCCGCAGAACACAGTCCTTCAGGCAGCATCTGACTAATGGGCACGTGCAAACTAATTAAGGCCTATTTACACAAGCCCTGGCCAGACTGATGGGACACATGATATTGGTCCTCCCACATTTGAAAGAGCAACAGGCATTCTCTTTTTAAAGAGAATTCCTAATAAGAACAACTTCTGGGTTCAAGACACATCAGAGAAACAAAACAAATGGAAGGAACAGTTAACAACTTCAATGGTCTTTAAATCGGGTCTCAAAGATTAACACCAGCTAGATAAACAAGCAGAAATTGCTTGTCAGTAAGGTGCGACAAAAATAGGATTACAACATGCAAGGGCACCTTATGAGAAGTTCAGACAGACCCTCTTCACACTGCAAGAATAACATGTCACAACACTTCATAAAAAACATGATTTAATCCAAGAGACTCAATGGCAGCAAGTTCAATGGGTTGGTGATTTCAAGGCCAGAAGGACAGCCGATTACCTACTCTGTTCTTATGGATTAACACAAATCAGAAATCCAGCAATTTCTACATCAAATCTAAAACTTGTAGCTGGTCTAGTTAAAAGGAAATACTGAGCTAGAGACTTCAAGTAGGAAGGTGCAGTCTCCCCAGTAAGGTGGCCCATACACTTGCTACTCAAGTAGACAAAAAATTGATACCTTATTTCCAGTCTCAGCTCTTGTGGCTTGCATGCCCAACCAGGCTGCTGCACGAACTTTTAACGCACTAGGGCACAATTTAATATCGGTATTTTCACTGCATGGGCATCAAGGAAGTTCTCAGCACATACAGCTTCCCAAAGAGAACAGTAAGCTTTCAGGAGTCTCATTAAGAAGCAGATTTGGCACATCTCAAATGACGCAGTTCCTGGATCCCTTCTCTAAACTACTTCTAGTCATCCGGCATCCTTTCTGAAGTCAGGCACCTTTCCTACTATTGATGCTTCAGTATTTACAGCTGCATATGGCTTTGCTGCTCTTTAAAATAACGACAGGTGATGTTCCCTGGATGCAATCCCCAAGTCTTTTCTGAGCCACTCTTTAGGGGGAAATCATGATCGTTTTACTGGAAGTAGGCAAAAGTATTACAGTTCACTTTGCTAAAACACCTATTCAGATGTAGCGGGATGAGAAACCAAATGAAATCAGTCCATAACAGCACTTTTCCAACTTTATTTATTAAAATTGCCACAAAAAAAAAAGTCAGACACGTTCTCATGAATATGAATTTCATATTTTATTCCAGATCATCGTTGAAGGTAATGAATAGAGTTGAAATAATGGAGATAGTGATTCTGCATACACTATCTCTTCTGCAATCTATTAAGTAAAAATAAATTTTAATCTGTTCACATGGACAATGGTGCCCTTCTACAGTACTCTCTCTTACAATCAGAACACCACTCTAAGCTGAATCAAATGCCTTAGTCAAGTCAAAACACAAAGCTTACAATTTCAACAAGAAACAGAAACAGTCCTTTTTTATTAAAAAAACTTTCAAAACTATTTCAATCACAATGTATTAGACTATCAATCTTTAAACCTCAACTATTCACCGACAGACTGTGCCTTCTATCCAAACAACACCACGCAACTAAGTTTTCCTTAAGTTACCACATTTAGCCTTTAAAAAAACCCAAACAAAACCACTCTAATTGTAACTGTCACATATTCTTCTAAGAATTCCTCCCAACTCTAAGATTTGATGATAGAAATCAAACAGAAATAGATTATTATAAAGAAATACTCTGCACAGCTTCACAAAGTAAAAAAAAACCTACACGTTACAAGTTGTCGTTAAGTGTTTCAAATAAGAAGAGTTAGGTCTAATGTCCACCTGCCAAAGATGTATGCGTATATATTTTATAGAAAAAGTTTTACTGATAGAGACAGGATCCTGAACCAGATAAAGAATTTGTCAAGGAATCTTCGTTTCCACAGTGCCTTCTGCAAAAGCACTCCAATGATTTTCAACTGCCATATCTACATGGTTATTCAAACCTATGGAGATGAGGGAGTTTGCAGGCAATCTTACGTCTCAGAGCCAAGCCGGATAATTCCTACCAGCTTTTCCATATTGCAACTGCTACAGTGATTTTCAACCACAAATAGAAAAACAATACCCTTAAGATAAAGGTACAAAACAGAACTTGTAAATGGGTTGTTAATCAGCTCCATTAAATCATCACTGAGCAGCTTTGACACACATGTCCTCACATACTCGAGGCCTTGTACTACCTAGTCACTATAGCCATGGCTACATGATTAAAACTACTACAGTACATTTGGCTAACACCATAAATCCTGAATAATGTCCAAGAAGCTTACAGACAGCATCACCGAAGTAACCAAAATGGTTTTAGCTACTTATAAAAAATATTAATATAATATTTCAGGAAAATAAAATTCTTCAGAGTTATCAATAAGAAATAGTTTGGATAAATTCTGGTGATGCTTTTTATAATTTGTACGGTCTTTCATTTAGAAGAACCATAAAAATATTAGTAGCTTATCAGATAGATGCACCACACAGGAGACATTCTAGATTTACGTCGTGTTCTGACATTTCACCCAGCATCTTTAGGGATGGCTAGAAAAGAGAAGTGGCATCCTGAGCTGGCAAACCTCTGAGAATTTAAAAGATGGCAACATCAGTCCCTCTAGGATGGAAAAGAAGCGTTCAGTGCCTGCTGTTTTGGGGAAATACCTCCATACTAGTAGTTATAAGAAAACAGGTTAAGAAAAATAATCAACTCTCTCATAAGCATTTATAGTAAATGGAAGACACATGAAGTGCTACTCATTAAGTCACTGGGGGGGGGAGGGAGGGAAAGCCGTAGAAAAAGCCAGCCTCTAAAACATTACTTTTGACAAGTGTCTAATCAGAATACTTAATGTTTTTATTACAGCTCCTATCTAGCTTCCAGTCATTACATGCCTAAGGAAAAAAAAAAAATATTTATTTCTATATTTTAAAGAGACAACTTTTTCCACATGCAGCTCGTACAAATCACTCGGCTAGTCCATGTAGACCCTGAAAGAGATTGCCTGTAGCCTGCTCTTATCCTCTCACCAGAAGAAATCATGAAGAACCCTTGTCAGTTGTTCTCCTCCTAATGCATTCTGTTTTGGTATCTGGTATTTCTGTAAAAGATATAACAGTATAAACAGCATTTCCTAATCCCCCCTCTTACTGGGATGTATTAGGAAGGAGTAAAGCCTACTCTAGCAAAGATGACATTTATACATAACGATCCTGAAAATATTTGTTAACATAATGCTTTGTTTATTCAGTCTGGCAAACGCTTTTATTTTAACCTCAAGTATCTTTAGTAAATGTCAGCAGTAAACACAAATTCATAGTTGGCTAACACATCTCCCTTATGTGTATTTCTAATTAAGCTTCTTCGTAGATACCGAGTTATGTTTAAAACAAATATTCTATAGAGAATCAAAGTAAATCAAACGGTGAAGTATTTCTCTTTGTGAAACTGCACATTTATATGGGCATCACCAGCAGAGGGAAGGAGATCATGGTATCCATGCGTAGTAATTCCTCCATGCTTTTCTTCTGGATACGCAGAAATATATTCTTGTCCTTTTCAACTGTATTGCAAACTTTGATGTCTCTTCCACAGCAGGTAATACGAGGTTGTGAGCACGCTCTATTCCGAATGCAGTTCCCAGTAAGAGTTTATCTGTGTGTTTAAACGTGTATATAAATCCAAAGCCACACACATTCACACATAAGTATTTTAAAAACTGTAATCAGACTGCTGAATGGACAATATACTATATATATACACTATATGCAATATACTAAGTAAGAGCTTCATCTTCATCTGAGGAAACATCAATTAACTGAGTTCTGTACAGCTGAGTGGCTTAAAAACTTCTGCCAAGACCCTAAGCTGCTGCTCCTTTTTACTTATTACAGCCAACCCTGCCAAAAGACCATAAAAATTGATTTTATGTTTCCAGTCTCTCTGTGCTAGCTGGAAAAGTATAGATTTTTTTTCCTAGGTTTCTGACAAACAGAACCTTCCCTTATCTCACACCTTCTCAACTACTACACTAACTGACACTGAACATCTTCTAGGCTCTTACATCTGATTTAAGTTATGATTAAGATAAGAGGACGTTTCGGATTGCTAAACATTGTTCATGGTTTTAAAGGGCTTCTCCCCCGTCAGTGTTACAGAGACGGCGATATCCCACTTGCGCTGCTATGGCATACGAGGTAAATGATTATTTTTCACGTTTGTTCTGGGCAAGTGTATGACTGCGCTGTGAAGTCTGTGAGCTTCCTCTTTAAATTCCAGTATCAATCCTTAAAATGGATTTAGCATCTCTTGCATCAAACATTAATAAGGCTCACTTAGGCACTCTTAATGTGAAGGAAAATTGGGCTTGTATGAAATGGCTACACTGCAACGTTTCATGCTTTTGCAAGTGCAGGAGTATGATCATTTCCTACAGTATGTCATTATCTTCTGCCCTGTGGTTCTTTTTTAAATTATCTCTTCTCACTCAGGCTGCCCACACTGTGTTTTTAAGCTATACAGTTTTCAATTTATGAATTGCATGCATGCAAATTTTGAGCAACTACACCACAAGCCAAGTAATAGACCGCATTAAAGTATATTCCCCTCAGACACTACTTATAGAACTACAATTCCAAAAAGCTTGGAAGAAAAAAAAAATACATATTCGACTCTTAAGACATCAAATCAGGTCATTTGTTTCCAAGGCAGGCAAGAAAATACTATTCTAGACACACGTGGAATCTCCTTACACTTTTCCTGAGCAGGTTTATTTAAGCATGGCAGGGGATGTCATTTCATACCCTTACAAAGTGAATTAAGTCTGCTGCCCACTTGTCCTTGTACCCAAAAGCTCCCCCTCCCCTTTTCAGGGTCACTCCTAAAACAATCTCTCATCTGTAACTGTAGACGTCAACCCACCAGGGAAAGGAGTCTCCCCTTGGGTCCACAACTGTCGTCTTCCGTTTCTTCGGATGAAGTAACTCTCTCGGACAATAAACCAGTTTAAATAGCGTGTAATAGATTAACGTACAACACGGATGGCACACTGCATAGCTGCTTAGAGGATCAATACCGCCGCTGCTGATTAGCAGTCTAGTTGTGGTCTACAACATGTATGTGTATCTAAAATTACTCTACTGACCTTTGCACAGAAAATATTATTTCAGAGACGGTGAAATATTATTGCACTACAGCATTTCGCGTTGAGTTTACATGGTAATAAACACAGAGCTCCTTCTTCACCCGCAAATGGCTATTAAATAAGGAAAATACGACTTGACATCCCCCCAGACGATCAAAAGAAATGATTTATTTGGATGCTAACATCTGCCTCGAGATTGTGGCCAAGTGCTTTCCTGCGCTCATTTAGGACTCCACTTGGAAAGCTTTTCAGTTACATTTACCTAGAGATTTCTCTCTACCACTTCCCATCTGACAGAAATCACTCAGCTGGGTCTGATGAATAACAGCAAAAGGCAGCTTGTCTTGGAGATGATTGAATTACAGATTGTTGAAAGTGCCATAAAGGCTCATTCCAGTGACTACATTTAATTTACTTACTATACTGACTACCAGAACCTGGCAGTCGTTTGATATCTTTATTTCAGAAGACCGGAAACAAAAGAAATAATCACGTTCTTTGCCACTTTCCCACTACTCTACCTAGTAGAGTTCGATAGGAGAAATTAACTTTTAAACAGAGCGTTGATCCTCTCTACCCGTACCGTGTGCGCATCCGAACCAGACCGTAACACAACCCGAAATCAAAGCAAGGCGAGCGGCGTTCAATAAGAGGAAGGGAATAACGTCCGAGGACGCGAAATGAAATTGCGTGGAAAGAAAACGCATTAGCTTGACAGCCTTCCTAAGTAATGGAGGAAAGGCTTTTTGTAAACTGATACACAAACCATCGGATGCTGCCCTGCGGGCGGGCGGGGGGGTCAGCGCTCGGGGGCCGGTGCCGGGCGGAGAGGGGAGGACACCGCCGTGTGCCCCCTGCCGGGGCAGACCACCCCGAGACGGCGGGGGGGCACGGCGGCTGCAGCCAGGTGAAAGCCAGAGGAACAAGTTGGCCCGGCGGCTGCCTCGGCGCCGGCTCCGGGCAGCGGCGAGGAGGGATGGAGGGCGGGCGGGCGGAGAGCGCCCCGCTCCCGCAGCCGGGGCGGGGGGCGACAGCGGCGGAGCACCGCGGCTGCCCCCTTTGTCTGAGCCGCCCTCCCCACACACACTCCTCGTAACCGCCCCCCCCTCCGTG